>NTHP01000023.1:761834-818494 GCA_003416845.1 Oplegnathus fasciatus
TTTTAGCTAAAGCAGTTGAGCTTTTTAGCCTGTTTTAGAGGCTAAAACATGCAGATAATAATCCTCTGGGGGTTTGTCACTATGAGCAACCCTTTTCACCTCACGCTCGTTTGGTGTGCACATTGAATGTTTGTGTTTTTCACACCCATATGTGTGTAATTTCTTATGCTGTCACTTCTGACCCAGAAAAGGCTGCATTATATCTTTTAAAAAATACCTCCTCTCACATGAAGTCATTATTTATATATTTATATATTTATAACTCAGCTAATTCAGTTTAAAGCTGATAAGACTGATTTTTAGTTTTCTAGTCTGATTTTGGGATGGATGGTCAGAAATCCCAACGGTCTGTCTTATACATGGAAAGAACAAACTTAATAATACCTGGTATTGGTTTTTTAAATAATATTTCAAATTTTAGCTTGCTGTATTTTATATGCTTTTACACAGTGCAGTAATACTCATTGTTACATAGAATATTTGAAATGGTATGGCTGTCACTAACTGCTTACAAACAGGAAGCCTATAGAGCATAGTAAGATGACCACCAGGGCTCCAGGATGCGACTATCTAAGTACATGTTGTGACTATTTTTAGAGATGATGCGACTAAAATTGGACTTGCAAATATACCCCCGTTTTATATGTGACTTTAATTTCTTGGGAGGAGAGAAATAGCGGGATTGTGTTTGTGTGTGTGTTTGTATGAAGAAGACAGAGACTAACATCAGAGAAGCTCTCATTAGCTTACAGCATCTGTAAGCCTTCTACCTGTGCCCTGTAATGATTGTGTTTCGTTTCAGCCAGACACTCTCTTGCTCACTTACTCTTTTTTTTCATTTTCTTTTAATTTAAGACCAATACCAAAGCAGAGGCAGAATTCTGATGAGAAGTTCAGTTCAACTGATGATTCAGCAGCTTTCTGTGAAAAAATAAAAATATTACTCCTACAAAAAACATGACTGCAAGTGCATATGATTTGATTTGTATCCGGCATTCCAACAGTGTGTGTGTGTGTCTGTGTGTGTGTGTAGGATGAAACAAAAGTTTAAACTATTAACTGCCTGGACTCATTATCGCTCATGGCTCATGCTGAAAATTGTATTCAAGGGGCAAAGCTGGAAACACCACTGTTGGGATTGAATCTGTGTCTCTGTGGTGGACGAGTACTTTTTCTGCCATCCAGGTGCTTTGGTCAGCAACCAAAACTGACATTAATAACTGCACCTTCACTTCAGGCTGAATTGGTAGGAATTTTTACCGTACACTGTTAGACAGTACCTTGTACCTTTTAAAAAAATAAAAAAAAATAAAAAAAAGTTGGATCAAATAGTACACATCTGGGGCCCATTATGTGCCTATTATGGTTCACTTGTGAAAATTGTACTTCTCCCGATTGTAACGCAAAACCTCTGTGTAAAGCAAAAGAAAGAGAAATTGAAAGTCAGTCTTGGATTGAAAAGGGTGCCCACACTTTGAGCTGTCATCATCATTCAAACCAATTGAATTTCACCTTGGAAGGGCCTGGGAATGCTGTTCACGTATTTACTGTTGCTTGTGTTTTTGCTTAGCAAAAAGTCCAAATGAATTCTGCCTGTGAGCAAGTTGTTGAAAATCCTGTTTAATCAATATTCTGACTCATAAAGGTCTCATTATCTCTCATTTTCTGTCCAGAATGTATCAAAATGACCCTCAGAGAAATACTTTTTAAATTTCAGCTCACCACACTCTTCCACTGGTTGTCGTAACTAAGTAGTGATACTCAGTGCTGATATCGGCTCATGAATGTTTTTCAAATGCTTCTCTAAACACAGTGTGTTTCTGGACTTGGTGCTTGCCCTGCTACACACACACACACACACACACACACACACACACACACACACACACAGAGCCACAGCTAGTGATTAGTTCATGGTGAAGTGGATTAATTTGTCTTGGAAATACAGAAGCAGGAAAATGCTCAAAGTAATGAGAAGAGAGAGAGAAGCAGAAGCAGAATTTGAAGATGTAGAAGGTTTGGATATTTTCCGATGCCAAACCTGAAGCCTCAGCCTGCAGCCTTTGTATTGACTCTACTGAAACCAAAGATTAGCAAGACCTGCTTTGGAATCAAAATAATAATATTGTAATCATTTCAGTAAGTCATATCCAAAGATTATCATAGATCTTTAGGAATGTGCTACCATGCTGCATATCATAGGCCCTTAAAGGAATACTCCACTGAAAATCTTTTCAGTAGTAAATTTTCACTTCCTGTAGGCTTGAAAGGTGGCTTGCATCTTCGCAGAGGACAGCAGCTGTCAACTTAGACTCACAGAAGTTTCAATGGATTCCAATGGCAACCTAGAGTTTTGTCCAAAAAACATGTCAAGACGTCCACTCCTGCCATGTTCCACTTTACAGCTCAGTATGTTCCAATCAGTCTTCACTTTGCCAATAAACCACTACGGTATTATGCACTACTTCAGCCTGAGCTTTGGAGCTATGAGGGGGAGTAATTGCAACGTGAAAGTAGTGTATTTACTTATATTGTGAAGTGTTTCAGAGCTACCTTTCCAGCCAATGAGGGATGAGAATTTGATATTATAAGTGGAGTATTCATCTAAAGCAAGCAATTCATTTCTTAAACCATTCTACTCCTTCAGAGGGATTTTTTTTTTAAGGCATCCCTTATGCCTTGTCTCGAGATGTCGCCTCAGCTTACTTGGTACCATTGCTGCATCTGATAGCTATTCCCTGCTCATGAAGCATTCAAGCGTGGGGCATTATGCTTTCCCTCTCCACAAAAGTCGTAAGCCCAAGTAGCTTTCACTTGGTCTGATTTGAGTTCTTTTGGCCATCTCGGGTTCAGTCGTCTCAGACTGTGTTGACATCAGCATGTATCAGAATTTCTTTGATTCTCTATTTACAGTGACAAATCGTTCTGTTGCCTGTTCTGACAGTCACTATTTACTGACTGCTATGCACCTGGAAAACTCTTGTGCCAGAAAACGTGTTGCATTACTATGACAACCAGCATCCGTGAGCTGTCATCACCAGTCTTGGCTACAGCGTCATTGCATATTTAACGTGCTGATGTGAATTTTTGCTTTTTTACTTATTTCTTACATTTTGATAAGTTTAAAAACGTGATTTCTGCAATGAAATGTTATCAGAAATATGCAGTAAAAGTGGAATTAAATCTCGAGGAACCCCTGGCCTGTCCTTTGGGGAACCGATGCTATAAAGTCCAGTTTAAAATTGATTGCATGTTTGTATTATTGTAGTCCAGCATAAGATTAGAGATCAGTAAAAGTTGTAGGTCATTGACACAACATATTGTAATTAAACTTCTCTGTTCTGAATATATGTTACCACAAGCTACATTAACGTCTATTTTCTTAATAGTGCGGGCAATAGTGATAAAAATCGGAGCGAGTACAGAGTACAGAGCTCTCTCCAAACTCCATTTATAAAGTGCATGAGATGTTGGATGTCTTTGTATTAGTGACATCTGTCAGCCCGCTCTGTGTTTGTGTGTGTGTGTCTTCTCTTTCCCTCCCTGCTGTCTTAACTGTATACTCCAGTTTCAGTAAAGTGCAGTACCTAGGGAGATGAAAAGAATTTTGAAATTGGTACAACTGGGAAAAAACATTAATTTTCTCTCCATTTGTTTGTTTTTTTTTAACCATTTTATAACTCCTTGTGCTGTTTCTGTTGTCCTTTGGGTCTAAGCAGTTTTTCTAAATACTTAAGAGATTGAGACAACCAGAGAAAAAACAGAGAAAGAGAGCGAGAGAGAAGAAGGGATGCAATTGCATATATCCCCTGATGTCTCATTTAAAATGCCAACAGACAGACGGTACAAAACGATCTGGATTAGTGCATTCTCCTCTCTCATTCTTTGACTTTCATCTTGCTAATAAGCTGTGAATCTCATCTCGTCTTCAGAGGTTTCTCCTTTCCCTTTCACATTAACATGAGGGGTGGTAGATGCAGCGGTGATTGAGATGCAGACCTTGGCTTTACCAGTAATTGCATAGAGGGGGAACATTTTGTTGATCAGCATCTAATAGACTTTATTAAAAATGCTTTGCAGAGCTTAAAAAGAAAAGAGATTATGAAGTGAGGTAGGGAGAGAACTTTGGAGATGAGGGGAGGGGCACATTCACAGCAATATGATTTTAGATTGCTTGGAACAATGGAGTATTAATTATTCAATGAGAGATCACTACATTTCTGTTGTGTTTAAGCATTCTTGTAATTTTACTAACTGTTGGGAGACACACTAAGGGTACTAAGTTTACTCGTGTATATAACAGCCTTTTTTAAGTTGATCCTTATTCTCCCATATATTGTGCAGAAACCATACATGTACTGTATATATGATACTTTATAAATGGTACTGAATCTCTACATACCTCTGTGTCAATATAAACACCATCAAATTGAATTCATTTGCATTCACCTGATAGCCACAGCTAAGTCTCTTTAGCTGTGGCTCTTGTACCTGCAATGAAAAAAGCTGGATCTTAATCATTTGAACAGGTTTTATTCTTTACTGTATAATAAGAGTTTTCAGAACTTTTCAACACAACCTGACAACAGGGTTTTTATGATAGATCACAAACACTTCAGTTCTAAAGAGAGCTCGGTGCTGTTTTCTAGGCAAGTATAGCTAGTTATAGCCTTGGCAATCAAATGTAGAATATAAATAGAAAGTTAATACATAACATTAATAACAATAATGATGATAACAATTACATGGGTTGACCCTTCCCAGAGTCAGAGACGAAAAGTTCCACTGAAAATGCACTATATACAGGCTGATAATGTATTGTAAAGGAGTGAACTTTGAATCCCTGTTACACCCTAAAACAATTTAAATGCCTTCATTGGCTAAAAAGGCACAATTGAATTTGAATGGTAATTAATTTTCAGAACCTGCAGACAGCCTTAGCAGCAGATGAATGAACATGACATGTGGATCAAGTATTTCTGATACATTTAAGCCCACATTACCCAAGCAGTCCATACTTTTCATTTTTTGTTATCAAATTGATTCATAATGTACTTATAATGATTCATAATGATTTTAATACTTAAACTGGAATTGCTATGGAAGTAAACATATTGGTCTTAGACAAATACTTCTACTTGTTTACTTTTACTGCTTCATAGATTTCTTGTCATGAAGATGCTATTCTAATGCAGCAGGTATAGTTATCACCTTTGTAAGGTCAGAGGCTGCCTGTTGTGTAAAGATTCATTACAGTCAGATCACACCAAAGACTCAATATCTGATTCCAGTCTGCCAGCTACAGCAGGCTGATGCTATCTGTCTCAGTTAAGGGAGACAGATTGGTGGATTGGCAGAAATGGACAGCAATTGACTAGATGGGGACTTCCAATCCATGGGGTATCAGGTTTTCACCAAAGCTCTTTCATGGTACAAATACAAGAGATAAGCTCCTGGCCTATTTTTTCACCATGGCTCCAACAAGACTTGCCTACTATACTCTGCTTTGTCAGTAACTAAGGTTCATTTATACTGTGCAAACTGTCATTGTTCATTGAACCTTCATCTTCTCCCGTTCCGCAGGTGGAAACGCAAAGCTGCGCTACCAGATCACATCAGGGAACACAGGAGGGGTGTTTGATGTGGAACCTGAGGTGGGCACTATCTTTATCGCCCAGCCTCTGGACTATGAACAGAACAAAAGGTAGGAACACACTCCAGGGAAGAATCCTTTGAGCCACAAATGCTTTTTGACCCTGGTAAGTGCTTGTCGAAGGATTTTAACTGAAATATATGGTGTTATTTTTTGTTGTTGTGTTGCTTGTTTATTTCTTTGTCTGGCATGCGCTATAGCTTAAAACTCCACTTCTGATACTTTAAATCAACTACGCCTCAATACTTTTAAGTGTTTAAGAACATTTCAAGTGTTTTTTAGAAAGCACATTTGGATGTAAACTGTTGCTTATTTTGTGAAAGCCCCTGATGAAGCTGAACTTTTGCTCAGGTACAAGCTTCATGTCCTGGCTTCAGACGGGAAGTGGGAGGATTACACAACAGTGACGGTAAACGTGGTTAACAAGAATGACGAGGCTCCGGTGTTTACCGTTAATGAGTATTACGGCAGCGTGACAGAGGAGCTGGATGGCTCACCGGTGTTTGTGTTACAGGTAGAGTAACATCATTATTCAGCTGTATGATAGAGCTTGTGAGAATTGTTTGTAATCATCTGTTTACTTAGCACATTGTCTGTGTAATCATACGCAATTGACCATTCACTAAAGCATGAGTCTAACCTGTCTTGCTTGTCAAAAATATGCAAGCTAAGCAGCCAAACAGTGGTATGCTAGTGCTGCTAATAGAATGGATTTTTCCTAATCATACTTGTAAAACCAGGACTATCTAGGCACACACTGCAATGCAAGAACATTTCTGTTTCTTTGTCCATGTCTTCTACTGTACATGGATCATCAGCTCTTGAAGATGCTGACTTTTTGCCTGAGACATGTTGCTTTAGCCTCAGTCTTTTAGTACAATGTCATGCATGTATGTGTCAAGAGCATATGTAACATCCTTTTACAGGCTTCCTGGTAAAGTGAGTCAGCTTGAAAGAATAAAAAGTAGCCAGGGACTGAGTTTTCAACCAATTGATGGAGCTAATGGAGCCTAATTAGATGGCTTGCAACAGCTGATTAAAATCTCTGAGCGTCATTTCAGCCGTCCAATTGACATATGCTATGTAGAAATAAGAAGCTGCTTTTTTCTACCTCTGTCTGAAATCAAGCACCCATTTGTTTCATAAAGTTCAGCATAGCAACAGTAACAAAGGGGAATGGGGCCTTACGAACAATCTATTGCACACCCAACTAAGTATACATTTTTATAATACATTGAAATGTTTCATTGCATATTTGTTACAGCATCAGCCTTACTTGTCTGTTTGGATGAGTCAGATTTTTTGCTAGATATTGCAGTGCAATTTTAAAAGCCTGAGTTTTGTTTAATGTGTGTTGAGTTATTAAGTCTTGAAAATGTGAAGTGTTTATAAGTCATTATTATTTATTAGTCAACAGCTATTCTCTTATAATTTAAAGCTGCTTTAAATTTAAATTTTTTGAAATTGATTTTAGTTTTTATCCAGTGATTGCTGTGGAGTCATGGCCAGATATGCTCCATTGCGAGATCATTCAGGCTTTAAACCTGAAGCTATCTATTTTATTAGTAATCATTCTGTTGAATAGAGCAGACATTTTAACTTGTGTAAATTGTCACACTTAAATAGATCTAGTTTAGCACAGATCCGGATCAATAACTCACTATTAACCAAATAGTCTGTTTTTAACTGCTTGAAAGTCATTCATAGTAGGCCTGGTGCTCTCTTCCCTCTCTACATATGTAAGAGCACACTTCTTACTCTTTTAAAAGAACACAAGTTCATTTTGGCTCTACATCACACTGCAATTACTGTGCTAAATTGAAACATCTTTGGCCTGCCCAGGGTGTAATTGCTGCTGAAGTGTTGAGGATGAGTGAGAAGGAGCAGACAGAAGAAGAGAGGCTGGAGAGGTGGGGGTTGGGGTTGATGAGGTTGGATCTTTGCCAGGTTTACCTACCAGAGAGTTCATAACTGCACAGAGCAGTTGTGAAGTGCTTCCAGTCAAGATATCACTCCAAGTCAGCAGCATTTCAATAATTAAATAGTGTAAAAAATGTGATTACACTCTCATCACCCTCTCTGTCTCACTGTGCCTTTGATGTTGTAGGTAACAGCATCTGACCCAGATAAGGATGCTGACCAGGAGGCCCTACGTTACTCCCTCCACGGTCAGGGTGCAGAGAGTGAATTCATAATCGATGAGGTCACAGGCAAGATCTACGCCCAGCGGACCCTGGACCGTGAAGAACGCGCCGTGTGGCGTTTTGTCGTCTTGGCCACAGACGAGGGCGGTGAAGGTCTGACGGGCTTCACTGATGTCATCATCAATGTGTGGGACATCAATGACAATGCACCTGTCTTCACCTGTGCCCCCAGCTGCCACGGGGATGTGTCGGAGAACTCGGTAGTGGGGACGTCTGTGATGGAGATGACAGCCACCGACCTGGACGACTCAGCTGTCGGGCAGAACGCTGTGCTCTCTTACAGGATTATGGGTAGTTTAGACGCCTCTAACATTGAGGTGGGAGGAGTGCCTACCTTCTCAGAAATGTTCACTATCAACCCCACCACAGGAACCATCACGGTAGCCATGGGCGGTCTGGACAGAGAGCAGGTTGAGTCCTACCTCCTGGTCGTGGAGGCCAGAGATGGGGGAGGGATGACAGGAACTGGAACTGCTACCATTCAAATCAAGGATGTGAACGACCATGCTCCAAGATTCACTGATCACTCCTGCCTGGCACGGATCTCTGAGAATGCAGAGCCCAATGCAGAGGTAGGTTGAAGGGGCTTCCCTGTTGATTGACCATTTCATTAGCTTATTCCATAGTAACCATATTATCTAATGTATTTTAAATTCCCTCTGCAAATGTAAACATAGCATTTGGTGGTGGATGATGATATACTTCAGCACCCAGTATCTCCCTAAAAGACAGCACATAACAGAGGAATACCAAAACAACAAAGGAAGTAAAAGTCAGCAGTCTACCTTAAACCCAGGAAAGCTTCCTATTCCTATAAGATTCCAGTTAGGGCCTCTTAAGGTACCTTAGTTCTGATTTTGAATGTGATTTCTAAGATCTAAGAATGAAAACAATGGTATCTGCTGAAATCTGAAATCAATAATGGACTGAAGGCACTATAAAATAAAAATAAACATTGAAAAAAAACTTTTTCCATAGAAAAGCATAGACTGGCACATGCAGTGCTACAATATTATGGTATTTTCTTGCCCAGTACAGGACACATTACGGCTCACAAATCAAAAACCAACCTGCTATATAGAATTACGATGTAAATGTAACCACATTTAAATTGGATGCAACCCTATTTATCATTTGACTAAAACAAACTAAAGGCAATTTGCATCAGAAAAATTACAGGGTTCGTGGTATCTTCTCAAATCTGAATACACATTAAAGCTCCTCTAAGGGATATTTGTCACTTGTTCATTATAATGTGAGAGTTTCCGACTCTGCAGCTCTTTGGAGCTTTCATTCCCTCTTAGCCTTTTAGCTTGCCTCTTTAGTTCTCCACGTCATACATAGACTGTATGGTTGCCTCCACTAAAAAAGTGTAAACAAGCCATCAGTACACTACCTGCTCAGCACATACTGGCAGAGAGCCCAAGTAAACTAGTGGCTGGTCTAGAAATTCAAGCATCTGTCAAGCTACAGATACCCATATATTTTTATAGAAGTAAATGGGCTGGTTTCACAAAGCTAGACTTTGACTATGGCTTAGATCAGACTAACAGTCAGACTTCAGATAGGCATCTAAATTCATCCATTGCACAAAGCTGTTCTTGACTATCATAAGTAGGACTAATTTGCTGCTGAATTCCAGGTAAATTAAGACTTTTTTCAGGCTGAAAATCATGGCTGATTGAGCAACCACGAAAACGGCTGATGATGTCCTCACTGTGCTCTCTAAAAACTTTTTTTTTTTAAAGTTTTGTTTAATCTGTAGCAGAATATTGTCATAATGTGAGCTGTTATCAACCAGAAACCACATTGTCTGCACTGTTTCAAACCGTGCTACTCTGCCATTGTCAAAAATACACCAGCTTAGAGAGATGTCAATTAATATATCAAAAATGTAAGAAGACCTTATTCCCAATGAGATCGAGCCTATATACTTCATTCACATGACTTTATTGCTTGTTTTAAGGTGTTGGAGCTTGCTGCAGAGGACAGAGACACTGGAGAAAATGCCCAGCTGACCTTTAGTGTTGTGGCTGGAGACCAAGAGCAGAAGTTCTACATGGTCAGTCACAAGCAGGAGCAGCACGGCACCCTGAGGCTTAAGAAACGTCTGGACTATGAACGCCACAGCGAACAGAGGTTCAACCTCACACTGAAGGTATGTGGAAGCTGCTCCAAAAGCCCCGTTCAACCACACAGTCTTGCACTATTGAAGATTACTTTAATTCAGCTTCCGTACCATGTCTCTGTCTCTAACTCATGGGGTTTCAATTCACTTTACCTTCAGTGAAGGGTATGCAGCATGTTTGAAGGGGATATAGAGTCTGAGTCAAGACTGACAGAAGCCAGATGATGAACAGTGCTGTGGTGCCTGATTTCGTTGAAGTGTTGAAAATATGAAATGGATTTTAGTAGGCATCTTAAGTTTGGGTACATTCACATACTGGAAAGTTTTGAGAATTGTTGAAACTGAAGATGGAAAAGGTTTTGGGAAATTCCATATTGATCTCAGAGTTATTTGTTTTCCGTCAGTGCTCATAAATCCCTCAAACCAACCTGTCAGCCCCTCCGTCAAAAGCTAAGACAAAGCTTTTCAAGGTGAATAGAATGCTATAAAGCCAGCCAAACAGAGGGTGTCATATGTCAGTTACAGACAGGAACCTTAAAGCTCCACAAGGCCACTTTTCATATTGGTGGCAGTGAGAGGTAGCTATTGGAAAATAACCAGAAATTCTATAAGGTGATATAAAAATCAGCTGCAGCACACTCATGCACACAAATGTGGATGGAGTGCTTTATAGCCAAGGGTGTAAAAGAACAACAAGGGGCTAATCACTACTCTTTAGTTAAGTTGTGTTTGATTTTTTTGATTTTTTACTAGCTCTACTAAAGAAAATTCTAACTGCTGACTATGCACAGCATCAGGAATCAATTTGGACATTTATTAATTAACTAGAATAACTGTAGGGTGCCTTGGAAACATTGCAGCCTAGCCCAGCCTTATTTTGGCTAATAATATTTGGCTGATATGGAAGTCTACATTTAAATCTTGTCTATACTGCACTTGTACGACGTGTGAGACTGAATGTGGTTCCTGTTTCAGGTTGAAGACCTGGACTTCTCCAGCCTGCTTCACTGTGTGGTGGAGGTAGAGGACTATAATGACCATGCTCCTGTCTTCATTCCACACTTCCTGTCTCTTGCCCCACTACCTGAGGACATCACCGTGGGAACCAGTGTGGCACGTTTGGTGGCCAGTGACTCTGATTCAGGCCAGAACCGCGACATCACCTATAGCCTGTCAGAGGACTCCGATCCTGAGGGGCTGTTCACCATTGACCAGTCCGGTGTACTCTCTGTGGCCCGGCCTCTGGATCGGGAGGGGATACCCCAGCATCATTTGGTTGTCATAGCAACCGATCATGGGGTTCCACCTCTAACAGGCAGTGCCACAGTCCAGCTGCCTCTGTTGGATGTAAATGATAACGGGCCAGAGTTTGAAGCGGCATACTCCCCGATAGTCTTTGAGAATGTGGCTGGACCACAGGTAGGCTTGACTGCGTTTGATCTCAAGTTAACATATTACATACTGATATAATGCTATGATTTGGTCAAAAGAAGGAAGTTAGGAAGAAGCAAAGGAGAATTATTATTTATTGGTGGTATGGATGAAGAAATCCATCCTGAACAAACCATAACCCCTTATTCTCTCCCTCCTTGTTTAGGTAGTAAGGTTGAACCAAACGTCAACCCTCCTCCGAGCTGTGGACCTGGACTCTCCAGAGAATGGCCCGCCCTTCCACTTCACTGTCCCCTCTGAGTATCGCCACAGCAATGATTTCTACCTCCAGGACAACCTAAATGGCACGGCGACACTAACTGCTCTGAGGACATTTGACCGCGAGCGCCAGAAAGAGTTCCTCATTCCTATTATCATGAGCGACAGTGGCCGTCCAGCCAAAACGGTGACCAGCACCCTGACGGTGACCATTGGTGACCAAAATGATCACGCACATGTGGCGGGGGAGAAGAAAATTTTCATCAATAGTCACAGAGGTGAGAGGGTCTTCTCTGTCTTTTGGACGTAGTGTTCAAAGACACAGAAAAAGATTTAGTGATGATGCTCTGGACTATATAGGTACGTGTATCTCACCAATAAAAAAGTCCTCATCTTCATCTACTTTTTCAGCACATTTTGAATTTTTCTCTCAAAGGTAGTTTTCTACATTTATAGGTGAAGCTCATACTGCCAGCCAATTAATTCCTGATCAGTGTACAGTAATTAACACACACAGACACACACCATTTTTATTGTGTTTTTCATCTCTGTGTCAACCCACTCACTGTCACCACATTATCATCGTCCGCATGATCGGTGTTTAGTCAGAACTACTCCCATGGTGCTGTTCTAAGGGTCACAAAGGCAAACTATAGCTCGACTTGACATGCGATTAATCACAGCTATATTGTTTGTTCTTCTTCAGCCTATTACATATCTGGTATAAGGCTAATAAACAAAGTAGACTATAGGCTCAGACTTCGTGAATCTCAGATTTTTTGTCTGAAAGGCCTGCACATAATTTTGTCAGGATTGTACTGGATTCAAAAGACGTTGTTTTGTCGATATTAGAAGTATTATATTTCGCCTACTCTGCAAGTATTTGCATCCCTTCTCACCAAATAATAAAAGGCTTTGTTACTTCTCTCTGTTTGTCACAGTACATAGCTTTTGTTCATATACTTGCAGCTAAATTTGCTGGAAAAATAGCATAGCATTATCAGTTTTTGCCATTGAAAGCCATGAATGCTAACAATGTGTTTTCAGTGGTGTCTAACTTTTTCCTCAGTTTCTGGCAAAGACAAACAACAGGCTAAAATTCAACATGTCAAGGTCAGCCTTTAATTTTGAAGGGTACCCTCAGAATAATTCCCACATGGTTCAGAGAGTGAGGAGTTGAATAAGAGAGAGTGAAAGCAACAACAGTTCATTCTACATGATTTATAATCATTGTGCATTCAAATAGCTTTTTCTATTATGCATTTCTTTCTCCCTATACCAATCACCTGCAATGTCACTTCTTGGTTCTGCTGGAATGAAACGGTGGAAGAGTCTTGAGACATGGACATTAAGACCTTTCATTTCATATATTTTCTCCATTGTTGATGCAGTTTATCTGTGTTTGGGACATATGTATTGTCATGATTTCCAAGGCTCTTCCCATTGATGTATGGTATTTATGGTATAACAGGCCTAACACATGCCGCACACACTTAAAGACATGTACATGGATAAATGGAAGGCCAGTGCAGAGCAATATCTTTGCTCTCAAAACATATATGCAGTTAATGGCCATTTAAAACTGATAAACTGATGTTTTTTCTGTCATTAGGCCGTATGCCAACTACGGTGCTTGGAAAAGTCTACTCTCCTGACCCTGATGACTGGGACAACAAGACGTACGTCTTTGAAGGACATGTGCCGAGGTAAATAATGTGACCCTTCGTGAATCATTCATGCTGGATTCCTCACACAAAACAACAACACAAAAAACGGAAAGCTGCACTATTTAAGATTTGTAAATAAAAATACAACAATTGAATATGGCTAAAATACAGACTTAGGCGGAGGTCATCTGCACACATGGGTACACTAAAATTGCCATAAAATTCCAAATTCATTTTGTGTATTTTCTAATCAGAACTGTGTCAGACAATTTCAAGTGAGCTCCAATGACGGTTGGGCATCTGCTCTTTCGAAGAGATGTCAAATATCCTAGCATAGTTAAATCATATGATTTTGGCTAATGAAGTAACAGCATAAGCCGGATGGGTCTGTGGAGTTTGTCAGTGAAGCAATATATGTATTCTGTTATGTTAGAACTTGAATGTATTTCAGTAGAGGTAGGTAGGTGTGTCTTTATTGAAATAGAAGTTGTTTTTGCTCATTGTCCACACAGATTCATCCCGCACAGTAGGTGCTGGTGAAAATACGAGAATTGTGTTTTCTTTGTTGCTCAGGATTGTCCAAAAGCCATCATTACCATCTCAGATATCAATGTAGGTTGTGTTGGCCAAACATTTTTGATAGCGGGCAATTCCTTGCTTAATGGTCGATGATTGACCAGTGCTACTTGGAATGATTTTTCTTTTCATTCTGTCAAGAAAACCTGATGGGGATCACTGTGTTACACATTACTTTCATGCCCTGAGCTATGTTACATGTCCCAGCCAATCTTGCAGCACACTGCGTCTACATCCTATGTGTTGCTGTTTTGATTGATTTAGACATTTAAATAATGCAAAGCAACAACACCCCTGAGTGAAATGTCTCTCAGGAAGAGGGAGGCCAGATGTTTGTTGCACTGTGATCAATTCTGAAGACTCATCTACTAATGCAGTCCCTCAAACTTTACAGTATTCTGACTGCTGCCTTTTGTTGCTATTCGCTGACTTTTTTGCTGGCTTGCAATGGCCTTTATACATTTGCTACTAAAAAAAATATTTGTATTCTATTTTTTATGTATTCATTTTGTGCAATTTAATGATAGGCCTAATTTCTTGTCAATTACCAAGCTGCTTCCTTGATGTGTTGGTTAATCTAGTCAAGTCAATTTTATTTATATACCCCAATATCGCAAATTTGCCTCGAGGGGCTCTACAATCTGTACAGCATATGACACCCTCTATCCTTAGACCCTCGAATTGGATAAGGAAAAAACTTCCCCCACAGACATGCAATAGATGTTGTGTGTACAGAAGGGACCAAAATAGTAAAACTGCAGTATGGACAATCAGGATGACAAAGTTATAGATACATTGTAAACATACAATATATGAAGAATATGGATCCAGGATGGTTGAACAACTTACATGTGCCGCCAAACTGACCTGAGCCACACAACCTCCTCTCCACCATGGAGGCCTGGGAGAGGTACACAAGAGTGAGAGAGAGAGAGAAAGAGAAAGACAGAGAGAGACAAGAGGAGAGGCTGGATCTCTTGGAATGCGAAGATCCAGATCCAAAACATCTGGAATGAGGCACCGATGACCAGGGGAGAGAAATGATGGTCCCGTACAGAGAATAGATTAATAGATTAATTGAGAATTAGACTGACCTGCTGGAAGGATAATGGTAACAGCTACAAGGCCTGAAGTAATCTAAGAATAACAACTAACGCAAAGTTAAGGTGATGAGTTTTAAATTTCGATTTAAAGGCCTCAACAGATTCAGACAATTTGATATCAGCAGGAAGATTATTCCAGAGGAAGAGGGCACGATAGGAAAAGGCCCTGCAGCCAGCTGACTTCTTTTTAACTCTGGGGACAGACAGAGTCTTGTATTCTGAGAGTGGAGAGCACGAGATGGAATATAAGATTTAAGGAGATCTGACAGATGTGAATACCCATTTACAATTTTGTAAGTCATCAGAAGCACCTTAAAGTCTGATCTGAGATGGAAAGGGAGCCGATGAAGGGAAACTAATGTTGTAATATGGTCAGATTTTCTCGTTTTAGTTAAGATTCTAGCTGCAGTATTCTGAACCATTTGAAGACTTTTAGTACTGCTGTAGCACCCTGCAGGCCTGACAACAAGATGTTGCAATAGTCAAGGCTAGATGAAACAAAACTAATGATTAAGCTATAACCTCCTCCTTACATCAGCCTGATAATCCTGTAGTTTGTTCTTCTTTTTTCCCCCATTGACCCACCATCCAATTTTCCTTCTCGGGTAATCTAGTAGTCCTAATTTCCTCATTCCCTCCCCTCCTTCCCTTGTTCTTCCTTCTTTGCTAATATGTCTGTGGTTTCCTGCTGTTTGATGTGGAGGTTCTGGTCTGTTTCTGAACAAGCCCTTCCTCCCTCTTCCCTCTGCCAAAAGTAACAATGAGCAGATACACTTGTCACTTTCACACACTCACTCACTCACACACACACACTCACACACACACACACACACACACACACACACACACTCATGCACACACACAAGTCCCAAAAATCACATACAGTGACACTCCACCACCCCACGACACCTAGTCTTCATCTTCCAAACTGAGCTGAACTCAAACTGACAAACTTTTCTCCCTGCCTTCTCAAAGTCAAAGTTCAGCCCATATGGAGGACTGGGTGTGATATGAGGCATTAACATTTCATGACAGCTCTCATCTCTTGGTGTTTCAAACCTAAGTCGAGTTCAGAACACATTGTCTTATCGCTGCTGTACTGGCTTTTCATAAAACGGAGCCTATCATACCTCATTCTGGTCTGCTTCATATATTTTCATTTCAGTGAAATCAACCACAATTGCTTTGGGTCACAGTGAGTGTGTACTTTAGCTATTCAGTTTGTGGTGTTTTGGATCAAGAGATTGTATTGTAGTTGTATCTACCATGTTGTTTAGTTAAACAAACAGTACTTCAATGCATCTTATAGAATAGTTTTACTGTGGCCAATAATGTAAGTAGTTGACATAGATGGCAATAAAAGCAGGCTTCAGCAAATTGTGAAGTACCAAGTGGGAAAGTATTAGTAGTTTTACTGGAGAGTAAAATTGTCTTTCACTGAAACCAGGAATTAAGTGCTAGACCTAAGACGTAATCTACAGTCCACAGCATATGCTGTAAAATGACTTAATGTGGCCCTTGTCTCTACAAGTGGTTTATTATTTGATTTGCCAAGGTTCTGCCTTGGATTTCCTCTGTAATTAAACTTGAATGAGCTCATTTACTGTACAAGGGGAGCATGGAGACAAGGACCAAGTGAAATTGCTTCCTCCCATGTCTTTGTGCCTATTAGTCAGTCTCATTTTCCCCCTTGCCTCCCTCTCCCTAATGCACCGTCTCTGCTCACTTTCTATTATTGTCCCAGAGGGCAATTGGTTTACAGCAGAAAACAGAGTAAACACTAAAACACAGAATAAAACACTGAGTAAAACACATGGCTGAAGGGAATGACAGAGTATTTGTATCGGCCTGTCTTCATCTTAGACAGTTGGAACAGGTCCTACAGGCAACCGGAGGGGGAATGGATGTTGAGCCTTACTGGTACGTTGAGCCTTTATATCACATAGCACACACAGACACATCTGCCCCACTCTATTATACATATCTTGAATGATAAAATTGTTCAGCACAGTTTTTCTTCCTTCTAAATGTTAGATACATTTTTATGTATAAAGTAATGCACATTGCACCTTGTGTCCCGAAGAAAAACCTGGATCCCAGTCCACAATTAACATACTGGCTCACCTGTCAGGGCTTGCAACCTTGCCAAGATGGTTTTGTTATATGCCAAAATGGTAAAAATGCATTTCCATTCATTTGACTTATTTTTCATAGTTACACTATAGCAAAGTTTTCTGTCATTTTTATGCTGCTGATTTGTGTTCATAAAGTGTGTGGTGGCCAGGAGGCACTTAGTTTGGAAACAGATAATGATGACACTGTATTTTGCAACTCAGTCGCCAGGCAAGACCATTGATGTTGGAAAATCCTGCAAAACCCCAGATTACCTTCAATGACAACTGGAGATGTCCGAACCTAAGGATCAGTATAGGGGCGCATCTTAACACAGACAGATTTTAATGGATTGGCTAAAATACTCAACTGCATTTTGTCCACCTGCTAGTGTAGCAGCGCTACTACACTTTACAGTACGAGCATTCTGCTGCATATGTGAGTGAAGATTAGCGTGTGTGAATGTCAAAAATTATTTGGGCGCACTGGTGAGTGACTGAGTTCAGACAGAGAGGTTGGCAAAATACACAGATTTGCTCAGCTCTGATGCTAATTATCATTAGCAAAGAGCAGTGTACAAAACATTCAAGTAGATGCTTCTCGTTTTAGCTGGTGCTAAGTTAGAATGACAAATGTCGCTGTTAAATATTAATTCAGTGAGCAAGTTGAAAACAGCCAAAAGTAAACGTGTCTGTTGTCTGGTTAAAGTTCTCTCTGCAATCCGGCATCAGCCCCTAGTGGAGAAGCAGGGTAGTTGAGTTAGAGGCCTCCAATATAGACCACATAATCATGTTCAGTAATGTAATCAGTTCAATGACACCAATACTGGACACCCACGGCAGAGCCTATGGGTAATATGATTCGCTACCTGAGAGGAGTGAGCCATAGCATGATAATGTTGGCTGTGGTTGACTCTGGCCCTACAGACAATAAGCATGCAGTCATACTGAGCATTTCTTTCCACTTAACCAGTTACTATGCCGACCTTTGATGGGCAAATAACTGAAATTACTGGTCTCTGCAGACTCACTGAGTTGTCAGTAATAACCTAATGACTAATCAGTACCATGCCAGCTGTCAGTCCTATAGATTCAGCAGCTTGAACCTCTCAGGCTCCAAGCCATTAGAAAATAGCTCAAGCTGGGCCATGCAGCTATTGCACTGTTTGCCTGTGGTGAAATTAGATGTTGCAAACACACCAGCCAGTCTTGGACCATGGTCACATTGTGATCCGTCCTGCTGGGGATCTGCAGTAGCCAGGACAGCAGGGCAGCGACTTGAATATCGTAAATTGTAAATACCACTTAAAAGAACTGTTGGAAAGTTGCTGCATGAACATGGATGCAGTGGTTCATGACTTGTTTTTGTGAGCTCATGGGGTTGGCTGTCTGAACATGTAAAAGGCAAATTTTCAGTGTTGATTTGTGAAGGTGAGAGGTTAAAATTATTCATCCCTGATGGGGCTCAGCATGTGTGAATTAGAACAAAGGCATTAAAATGTTGTCATCTAAATGTACATTTTTTTAAAAACTGGTGTGGGTGTGTCTGTTTGTTCTCTCCCTCAGTTACTTTATCCTGAACAAGCGAACAGGTTTCCTGATCATCAAGGAGAATGCTCCACCCGGCACCCATCAGTTCCAGGTCCGTGTGTCCGATGGAGTTTGGCCAGATGCCGTCTCTACTGTCACGGTGCACGTGAGGGAGTTGCGAGACGAGGCCATCTACAACTCAGGGTCTCTTCGCCTGGCAGGTAAGGTTGACACCACAGAGACACACAAACACACACACACCTGTCTCTGTGTCTGGTCAAAAATGGTCTCTGCTGTCACATGTGAATGTCCTCCTTGCTCTCTGTCCGCTGTCTGCAGCTCGATGACCTTTTACCCTTTCTCAGTCGATGCTGTGTATGGTTTTGCTTTTGGTCTGGTGTTCCCAGAAGCTGATGTTGTCTGTCTGTCTGTCTGTCCGTCCGTCCACAGCTGTCGAGTGTGATGTTATACACCAGTCTAGTTCGTAGATGACATTTGTTGCATGTTATCATTGGACTGAGTTGTCATAGGTCAACAGGTAGGACCTGTAACAATACCAATTTATGATTAGCTGATAAAATTCAATGTTGCCTAAAAATTAAAACTGTGCTCAACTTAGTACTGCTGACAAGGGAGTGTTGGAGAATGTGGTCATTATTTGCAGACTTGTCTCCAGTCATAGAAAATTAATGAGCACTGATTACTGTTTGCTCTAGTTTGTTTGCAGCATTTCAAAGGACCATCACACTCTCAGTTAAAGATGTTTCCTTAGCAAAAGATTACACCCATTATTAATCCCTCTCCCCTGACTCATGGGATCTCAGTTGTCGTTGGCACACACACAGAAAAGCCTGTTTCCATTACTTATGCTGGCAAAATAATTAGTGGATAGGTTTTGCTCAGCCAGCACATTCTCCTCATGTTGAGCAGCATCCATCATTACCTGATGTACAGCACATCGGCTGTCTGTTCAGAATTAAATTCGCTTTAGAGAAATGGGACATGGCTGAAGGATTTTTATGATTTGAGAGATATTGAAATGGAGGCAGAGGGGAGGCCAGGGGGTGCTCGCCAAAGACGGGAGGAGAGGAGAGGGAGAGAAAGAAGCAAAGAAAAGGATGGAAGAGAGAGTCAAGCCTCATATAAGTAGATAAAAGGATTTGCTTCTCATTCTGAAAACGGGGCTGAGGTAAATTAATGTTCACCAAAGCCAGAGACGGTGTGGTGGAGAACAGCTGGTGCCCACATTTCAATATTTGTGTAAGGGAAATGAATCCATTCTCAAAATGTAGATTAGCAAATGTGTGTTTAAGATGATTAATGGAAATCAGAATGAAAGAAACCGCTCTCAATTTTGCTATTTATATTTGCGATTGAAACTTGTATTTTGCCTCTATTTCATTTAGAATAATAAGGTTAGGTTTGTCAACAACTTATCCCTGTGGGCTGGTCACTTCATTGAGGATTTTTAAAAAGCTACACTGTCATCAAAGGGCTGTTAGCTGCAGAGTGTATTGATTTAATAGCCCCTGGTTGTAACAGAGGGACTTAAATTGAGAGCTGGAGAGCACTGGTGTTAGCTACTGCTGTGAATACAGTGTTAAAATCACTCACACGCTTTTAACCTACAGTTCAGCAATGAACAAATTCACCAAAAGTATGGGTTTAAGGCTTCAAAACCAAATATAATATCAAGGATTAATGACTTTGAGATCATCCTGAGGTGTGGGCAAGGTACCAAATCAGTGGGGTGTGTGTGTGTTTGTGGAGGATATGTAACAGAAGCCATTTTCAGGATTTTATTTTTCCATGTGGGGCTTTGGAGTAAACAGTCTCATTGATTCTCAGTCTTGGGGATTATGAAAATATTCTACTTATAGCATTACTTACACCCTCCTTGACATTCTAAATCCCATTTCAAGAACAAATGTGGAATGCAATAAGGATGCACAAAGGAAGCACTAGTTAAATCTGCCTTGCTGAGATTAAGGCTCCCTCCCTCTCCCTCTCCCTCTCTCTCTCTCTCTCTCAGTATTGATGGGAAGGTAAGAGATGTGATAAACAAAAAGTCCTTGAAATGTCCACATAACACTAATTTAGAGTGAAAGGTTCAGGGGGAAAGCACAATCAGAAGCACCCGATGAGTACATACACTGCATACAGCAGGCTGAAGCTGTTTGTGTTACATGATGAATGGAGAAGGAATTTATGTACTGTTACTGCCTTTCACAGAAGATACAGTGCTCAGTTGTTACTGAAATAATTCTCTATCTCTCTTTTCATATCTGTCTGCCCTCTGCCTCTGTCTGTATGTGCATTGTGGGATCATTACACATACATCTGGAAAATATCTCAGTTTACTACTGCAGGGATTATATGTGAGATACCTGAAACTTCCTTCACATCCCTCATATTGCCCCTGTTACTGTCCCTGTGGATGTCAGTCAAGGATCGTTCCATTAAAAGCAGAAGCTAAAATGCAAGTATGGAAAGTACAAGAAATGCCACAAAACCTCATTGCCTTGTTTTTCTGTTCCTTTTTCTTTGTGTGTTTACAGTGTTTCTCCATTGCTTACACACGTTTTTTGAAAGCATGGCTCATTTTCTTAAAACACAAATACAAAAGCTCACACACAAAACCCCAAACTCCACAAATCTCTTGCAAAAGCAAACACTGCATTCAAAACAATGTTATGTCTTCTCAAAATGAAATTTTGTCTTCAAATGACACACTCACACACACACACCATCAAATGAATAGACATTTCTAAGAACCAATTGAACACTGATGTGCTCAATGGAAAACACTATGATGAGCGGAAAACACTGCTATGAGTCAGTAGCCCTTTTGCATTTTCAGTGTTACACTACATCCTGTATGTACAGTAGCCTGTTTCATTTTCATACTCAAATATAAAACACACAAGAATAGAATTTGTTTTATTCTGAAATACTGTATACATCTCAGCAAACAGTTGGATTTGTAAAGTGTTATTCATACAGAACAAACAATAGAAAAAAAGAAAATACACCTTCTGCATATACTTTACTGTAAAGAAAAAGATTTGGCTGCATCCTGTGTTCTGTTTCGGTCTGACCAAAGGACCTCATCAACATCANGGAAGTATCGCCTAGCATGGCGAATACAGCCCTGAAAAGCTTCTACAGCTATATCTGCACTTGCTTCTTCCATAGCTTGCAGAAAAGGTCACCACATGGTCATCCAAAGTGACTCAAATCTCATCAGAGATTACTGTATGGCTCTCCTTGGTCTTGCTCTTCCTCTTCCTTGTCCTCCTCCTCCCCATCCCCATCCTCTTACTCTCACTCCTCTTGCTTTGCCTCTCCTATGTTGGCATCCATTGCTACAAAACAGAAGAGCTCACCTGTGGCCCTTTTACTGTATTGCTAAAGCTCTGATTGCTAATTGAACAATTATGCAACATGTGTTTGCCCATGTGAGGGGTGATAGAGGATAGTAGGAAATTTAAGTTTAGCATTTTGAATGGCAGTGTGCTCCATGTGAACAGAAGAGAGAAGACTTTGCCAAATGTAGAGAATTGTGTTTTGAAAAAAGTGTGGCTTAGAACTGCAATCTGAGTGTAAAGCAGGAAATGTGCTTGTATTTTATCAGAATTGGTTCAGGGGGTTGGTACATGAGTTACAGGTTGTGGTCATTGTGTCTCAAGTACCAGTTTTAGTGTATAAACAACTGAGAAAAACTGTAATAAACTAGATACATAGGATGGGGAGGGAGAGTTAAGATTTTGTACTGCACACCACCATGCCAACAAATGTGCCGCATCCACTTTCAGCATTGAATTATGGCTGCAACCAGTGATTATTTTCATTAACAATCAAAAGGGCACTCCACTGATTTTACACATCAAAGTCAGTTTACTAGTCATGAGGAGTACTAGTCTGTACTGGTGAAAGCTGTCAAAGGTCTGAGGAGGAATTACCCTGATGGTGTCATTAGGTTATCTCTGCTTAGGTCTAAAAAAAGATTATATCAAGTTGCATTATGGGAAATGTAGGATCCAGTGTTTTTGGAGCTTGATGCAGTAGGGACTAAAAGTCACGATATTACGGCCTCTGCTACATCAATTTTGAAAGTTCCTAAACTTTATGGAAGTACACCACTGAATCGCTGGCATACCCCTATACTTTATCAATCAATCAAGTCATCATCACTTTTTCAATTAATCAGTTAATCTTTGAAATGTCAGAAGAAAACACCCATCACAATTTCCCAGAGCACACAATGTCATCCTTGAATTGCTTGCTTTGTCTGACCAACAGTCCAGAACTCAAAGATTTTCAGGCTACAATCATTTGACTGAGAAAAGAAGCAAATCATCATATTTGAGGAGCAGAGACCAGAAAATATTTAGCACTTTTGATTAATGTTACATTGATAATGAAGATCATTGATCATTTTCTTCCGATAGGTCAGTTGGATAAGAGGCTTCCTGCAGTTTTTGTGGTCAATTAAAACTCTGCGGATCTGTTGGTGTATTTGCTTGACATAGATTAAACTAAAGCCAACCTTCTCATCTGATTCTGGGTAAGACGGCAAGTGTGTGTTTCCCTACTGTTCCCACCAGCTGTTCCCTTAATCACTGAGTGAGGTCCTGAAATTGGTTTTAAAACCGTGGCATCGCAGATGAAACATTTGTCGGTTCTCATGATAAACTCGCATCACATGATGAACTAAAGTAAATCATAGACGGGGTGCTCAGGATGATCATTGTATCAATTGTTTAGAGTAAACAATCTTCATTGAATACAGTTAAGGTAGGATAGATTTATGTCTCAGCTTAGTGCCATCTGCATAGTGCTGCACACAATTATGCAAATTACCAATGTGTTTTTATTGGCCTCATTAACTACCTGTGTTGTCTTTATTGTGATACAAAGTTGAAAAAGGCAGGGTACAGAAACTTCTATGAGCACATCTCAGAATAGCTAAGCTGAGTCAATCCTTACTTTTTTTGCAGTGTTACTTTATGTTTTGTTTTTTAATATTTTATTTAGTTATTGTTATTTTAAGATAGTTATTGCTGTTAATATTTTTCCCCACCTAAATAATAACCTGGTTACTTCTCAAGTAAAAATTTATTTCTTAAGTAGAATTTCTTGGGAAGTTACAGCAGTTGTCTGTCAGTGAAGAGACAATACTGTAACATCTGCTTCTCTTCTGTTTCTCTTTTGTAGAAGCATGTTGTTGAATATTTCGTTCTTTTCAAAAATGTTTCAAGGTACAGTAGTGTTCAAGACTTCAAAAGTCTTCAGAACTTAAAAAAAAAATCCTCAATTGCTTGACTTGGTCTAAAGAGTGCCTTTAAAAACAGCTTCACTGTCTTCACTGTCTTTTAATCATGCTAAAACTTTGTCAGGAAGAAGCACAGCAAACTGCACAAAGACCATGATAGTGGTCTGTCTCACTGTTTTGTCTCAGTCTTCCCCACAACAGATATTTATGCCTATTTGCGCCTATTTGTGTGAAATCACAAGCCTACAGGCAGGAGTGTGTCTGTGCACTACCGCCTCGACACCCGACTCCAATGAACCCACTGGGAAGGAGAAAGCAGTAGTGAATTGTGAGGTTGGATCAAAGCCAGGTGCAAAGGCTGCCACTCTGCGTTAGGAGTTACCACCCTCTCCCCCCAGCCCCCATCCCTCCTGACTGTCTTTCTGTCTTCCTGTATCCTTGTTTCTCCCACTGGAATGACTGATGGGAGCTGACATTAGCCTCGATCCCTCTCGCTGTATCCGCTGAGCCCATTCTGAGCCCCCTGTCTTGTCTCTTAATGCCTAGGCTCTGTCTCCCTCTACGCACCCACAAACCTAATCACCCTGCCCAACCCTTTTTATATATATTTGTGTGTGTGTGTTCTTGGACTTCTATCTCTGTGAGAACCAGTTTGATTATGAAGACATTTTTGTGACATAGGGCAGTTTCTGGCACTCCTTGGAATCAGTCCTCAAATTAAAGGATATGCTCACATTTTTCCAAGTCTGTCTTAAAACAACACTCATATGCCCGCATGTACAATGAAGACATTTTTTGTCACAGTACTTGCTCCTCCTGTCTATGCTGGCCTAGAAGAGATTTCTTCCTAATATGATTTTAATGTAAGAGATGGGTGAAAAAATCCCCCAGTCCTTGTCCTTTGTATTTTCCAAAGTTACAGTCTTTTTATAGCATAAAATTACACATTTATGTTGCAGCAAGGAGCAAGGAAACACTATCTGGGGAAACAAAAAGAGGGAATTTCATACTAACAAGACTATAACTTTGGAAGATTTGGACAACTCATATTAGCTTTAGTTGAATGAGGTCTGTGGATTTTGTCCCCCATCTCTTACATTGGAAACACATTAAGAAGGGATCTCTAATTCAATTACGGCTACCAGACACTGTTGCAATGTACATATTGACGGAGGAAGAGGGATGTGACTGGGCATAATAAGTGCTTTTGCATTAAGGGAGTTCTGCATGTGCCTAAGACTGGAACCCGAGGCCAACGCGCACCTGCACCTTTAAGATCCAGCTCGGCTGACCCTAACTGGTCCTGTTAAATTTGAGACCAGAAATTGACCCATGGCTTTGTTTTATTTTTTCCATTGCTAACCATCAGCCAATATTAGTCTGATGCTACACATTGGCTACGCCTTATCTGTCTCCGTCTCCCCACTTTGTTCATCTACTAGCAATACGTGACATGTATGGATGCAAACGGTTGGCACAGTCAGATAGATAAAGAGAGAAAGGTATTCATATGTTACATATTAAACTAATCATA
The DNA here is from genome assembly GCA_003416845.1 of Oplegnathus fasciatus. Classification (NCBI taxonomy): domain Eukaryota; kingdom Metazoa; phylum Chordata; class Actinopteri; order Centrarchiformes; family Oplegnathidae; genus Oplegnathus; species Oplegnathus fasciatus. The sequence goes on from NTHP01000023.1 coordinate 787,266, forward strand.
CCCGACCCGAGCTTGAAGCTTTATGCAACAAAACAGCCGAACCCAACCCATTACTTGGCTTGGACTCGTCTGGCTCAGGACAGATAGAACTACATGACTGGACGCGGATAATTAAACCTAAAATGTTTTCACACGTTTGGTTTGACACTGGCCCTGACTCTCTGTCTTGTCATGGTCGAAAATATTTAACATTTGAGTATATTGTTACAAGCTATAGTTTAAAATCAACATTGAAGACTCCTGTAGAATGTAGTATAGAACACAGTCGGGGCTGTCAACACACAAAGTTAAGCAGATCACTATTAAAGGCTGACTAAAGGATGAAGAGCTCCCTCCATTTTTCACTCCTCCCACTCACTTTCATTTCTCTCAGATGTGCTGAAGAGTACTGGCCGCAACTTACTGGAGTGTTATGCAAATATACCCGTGTGTGTGTGTGACTAAACCCCAGTGCAACCTCTCCTAGTGAGGGAACCAGCTTTTATACATCCAGTCCTTCGGTGTTGCTGTGTTTTAATGAAAAAACAACATGCATCCGTCTGTGGATATTTATCCATCAGTGTGCAATCCCTCTCTATTTAGGAAAATTTGATGTCATGTTCTTCCTCATGCAGCAATTTTATTAAAGCAACTGTGTGGAGATAATTTATCTTAATCTGTCAGCAGAACTTAATGGATACGTACACCTGCTCTTTCTGCCTGGCTCTTTCCACTTAGAATAGTTAAAGCATGAAACGTGCATTGTGGGGGTACCAATGTTGGTCTGTCGGCTTGTTGGTCGGTCCACCACTTTGGCCTAGACTGAAATATCTCAACAACTATTGGACATTCATCCCCAGACGATGCAGCCGACAGATTTTGATGAACTCCTGGCTTTTCCTCTAGCGCCATCATCAGGTTGAGATTCTTTTAACCTATCCATAGTGCGTAGAGGTTGAAGACCACTGCCTTTAGTCATCCCCTGACCTTGTTTGACCTGGTGGGGACATATCAGGCCAGGCAGCTCTGCTGCCTGTCCCTCTTGTATTTGCCAATGTTCTTCTTCTTATTATTCATCCTCTTCTTCCTCTTCTTCTTCCTCTTTCTCTTCCTCCTCCTAGGAAATCTGCCTTCCCAAGTATGAAAATGAACAAAAGTTTGTACATAGGTCCAGTCCCATGCCAGATTTCCTCAACTGTCATTGTGGGCTAATAGTTCTCATGGTGACGCTACAGCAACCGTCTAAAGTTTAAAACTTTGAAAATTCATAACAAATCAGTCGTACGTGCTACCACTTTGCAACTTTCACCAAGATTTAGCCCCAAGTGAGCAGAAATGTTCAGATGCTTCGAGCTGGCAAGAACTATGAAGTCCATCACTCTCTTTTTCTCAAAAACTGTAAAACTAATTAATCTCCTCCCACATTTTTTGCTATTGAGACTGTCACAAGCAATCCAGCCAGATTTTTAAATTATCAAAAATTGAGCCCACAGTGCATCAAAATGTTTGACTGTAAACAGTTACTGTAAATTCTCGCTAAATAAATCTCCAATGTTCATGAAAATAAATGACAAAATTTTGGTCTGGACAGTTCTGCTGATGGACTCACCTGTATTTCTCATTTGCCTTCCTCCTCTTCCTTTTTGCATCTTCCTCCTCTTCCTACTTCTTCTTCTTCCTCCTCAAAATGCCCGGCACCGACTCACTGCTGCGCAGCAGCTATAATTTCACTTTTGTAATGGTCATAAGTGTTTTGAAAGTCACTGACAAATGATGTCGTTCTGCCAGTAGTGGTGCAGATCCAAGGGGGCTTGTTGTTAGTCTCTCAGTGTCAGTGCCTCGAATTGGAAACACATTGAAACTACTAAATTAGAAAATAACAATACATTATGGACTACATGCTATTATTAAGATTATCTTTGCAGCCGGTGTTCTGCATCACAGCTTTCTTGACACACAGGCTCATCTTTCGCTCTCTCTGTCCTTCTCATGAATTCACAAACACTTTAGTGTTCTCTCTTGTGTGTTATTTCTCCTGCACACACGTTTGGTTACCATTTTGTGTGGAACATTAGTACTAAACATGGACCCAGACCATAGACCCAAGTCTCTGGAGGGGTAGAGGTGCCATGACACATCAGACTTTTTAATCTTGGTCAGGCCAATGTTGATCTTGTTTTTGTACTTATTCTTATGGACTTCACTGTCAAATGTGGCCCTTGAGCATAAAACTCTGACATGCTAAACCACAGGTGCTGGACTGGTGTTGGGAAATAAAACAAGGGCAGGATTTTCTTCCTCAAGATCCTGGTGCTGAGAATTATTAGAAATTGAACCACCATTTGTCAAGAGTAAATGTAACTGGCACAGTTAGGTATTGAAATCCAACTCCCGATAACTACTTTCACCTGCAAACACACACGCACCACACACAGGAAAATAGACAGAGAAAAGCACAGACACAAAATAACCTTCCTAACAAAAGATTTTCTCACACACACACACACACACACACACACAGGAAAACAGACAGAAAACAGCACTGACACAAATAACCTTCCTAACAAAAGATTTTGTCAGCTAAAGTGAGTCATTTTCAATAATTTATCATCACAGTTCCAGTCTTGAGTATTCCGGACTATTTTTTAGTTCAGCACTTGGGCCCAGTTTGAAAATAATTGGATTTATCCTTGAGCAGGGGTGGAAATAATGAGGCCACTTCTATACAGTCTAAGATTCCAATCGTGTGTGTGTTTCTCAGACATCACAGCAAAGGAGTTCATTGAACTGAGAGGGAAGCAGCGGAGCCGCTACGAGCTGCTGGTGGACTTCCTGTCTGAGATGCTCTCCGTTCCACCTGATGATGTCAACATCTTTAGCCTGATGGATGTGAAGGAGCGAATGCTGGATGTTCGCTTTGCTGTGCATGGTGGCCCCTCCTTCCTCCAGCCTGAGAAAATGCACGGTTATCTGGCCGCCCACAAACAAAAGGTAGGTCATTGTTTGTGCTCTTTAGCCTTTTAACCATATCGACACTTAAGGTAGACACAATAAATTCCTGTCAGTCTGGTTGTTTTGTTGGCTGATCTGTTGGTGACTGTGTTCCCATTCCATAATGTAACCAACTGCACACCAGAGTGAGTAAGTGTATTACAAAGGCTTTGGATAAGTCAAGCCATAGAGAAATCCCACACGGGTGAGAGTGAACCTTCCATCAGGGCTGTGCTGTCTCTCTGCTCTCACACTTGTTGGTTGCAGGCAGCAGTTTTGCTTCTGGCAATGTTTTGGCTGAAGCCTGTGTTAAATTCCAACAAATCGAATACGTCAGTCAAAATGAGGGACATTGTCTCTGTTTGCTGAATGCAGGACTGACAGTTAAAATTCTACACACAACATTGTACACAAACTCAACTGCATCAGTAATAAAACTGTTCAGATGGAGCAGTGTGTCGAATATGTTGGACTCACCCTGGACAAGAAATTCATTTTAGAGCAACACACTACTGACATCTGTATATACTGTGGACAATAACTGTCCGTCATCTGTAAAGCCGTTTCTGATGTTTCCCACCTTGAGTTATTTCTCAGGAAAAGTAAATTTTAACTGATTTATAAAAAAAATATATAGTATAGTTCATTCGAACTCATTGGCAACCAACTGTTTTTCCAAAATCATTGGCTTTCTCACATCTAATCTCTTAAATGCGACACACACTGTCTGTGTTTTGAAGCGCTGAGTTATTTGACACCCGTAGAACTCACTGGTTGTGCCATACGGACAGAAAAAGTAGTCAAGGTACAACTGATCCAGCGAGCAAAATGATAAAATTGCTGATTGTTGGGGTGTGTAGGTGCTGGGAAAAGAAAAAGACACGGTGGCCTGTCCTGACATGCTCGTCAGGACGTGTCATTCATGTCAGGATGTGCGTCATATGCCACTGGTGTGTGTTTCCCCTTAGACCTTAACAACAAAGGTATACACAAATGTTGTAGTGTAGACCTAATATACTATATGTGTGTGTATTTATCCGCCAAAGTGACTTACAATAAGTGCCTTCTACCATGTGGATACAAACCACTTAGCTACCTTTAGAAACAATAAGAGATAGAGAAAGAGTTTTTTGTTATGGGACAAGGTGCAGTCTGAACAGATGAGTTTTCAGTCTGAGACTGAAGATGTGTAGAGTTTCTGCTGTCCTGATGTATGACATTGACCATGTCCTGGATGTAGGATGGGCCTGAGCCATTCGCAACACGGCAGACAAGTACCAGTTTCTTGAATCGGATTCCAGCGGCCACAGGTAACTTGGGTAGGTTTAAAACTAGCCGGGCTACTGCATTCTGCAGTCTGAGCTGGGGACACCACAGAGGTCTCAGTGGTAATGGGGAGGTCATGGACGGGAGATGCCTTCCCTGGAAGGAAGAGCAGCTCAGTTTTGTCAGGCTTCACCTTCAGGTGGTGTGCAGACATCCAGAGAGTGGAGTTCCTTTGTGACGTAAACGAGGGCAGTCTCAGTTGAGGGGCCTGCCTTGAATCCAGACTGATGGGGGTCGAGAAGGTGTTCTGGTGGAGATTTGCAGAAAGTTGAGTGAAGACAGCACGCTCAAGCGTTTTAGAAAGCCATGGAAGAAGAGAGAAAGGTCTGTAATTCTTTCAATCAGAAGGGTTAAGTGTGGGTTTCTTTAAAAGAGGGTTCACTCTCGCTGCTTTTAGAGTGTTAGGAAAACAACCAGTTGTCAAAGAGGTATTGATGAGGTGGGTGAGAAAAGGAAGCAATAGACTGAAGAAGGTGAGAGTCAAGTCAATTTATTTATAGAGAGATGAAATTACGGGATTATTTGATTGATGATTACAATCAAACAAAAACACAGACAAAGATAAAAGGACATTAAGTGGATAGGGTCAAGAGGGCAGGTGGTTGGGTGGTGGGAGGTAAACAGGATTCGTACCTCATTGGGAGAGAGGGGTGATAAGGAAGTTAGAATAGGAGACGAAGAGGTGTATATATAGGACAAGTGGTGTCAGCAGGTGGGTGGGGAAATGAGGAGCGTATGTCATCTAGCTTTTTTACAAACTTGCTCGGTAAAAGGGAGGCAGGAGGTGGGGGAGTGAGGGGATCAAGGAGGGTAGAGAAAATAGAAAATATTCTTTTGCGGTTGGAGAAGGAAGATTGAATTTTGGTTTAAAAGAAGGAGCTTTTAGTTGCAGATAAGGAAGCGGAGTAAGAGGAGAGAAGAGATTGATAGGCAAGGAGGTCTTCAGGGTGCTTGGATTTCCACTATTGTCTTTCAGCTTCCCGTAGGGTGGTTCTGTCGTACTGAGTCAGGCAACAATGGAGCTGGAGGGGTCGGACGAGCCTGCCAAGAGTTGAGAGGACAGAGAGAGTCCAGAGAAGAGGACAAAGTGGAGAGCGAGAGGGGAGGGAGACAGGGAGTGAAGGTTGCGTCTGCAATCAGATTAAAGTCAAAAACACTTTGTACGTTTAAATTGTTCAGTTAATTTGAATACATTATATTTATACAAAAATAACTATTGCAGGTGAGATCAGGCAGATGTCTTCATCCTGGAATTAAGATTGTCTTCTTCTGAGATACTCCTACAAAGGTTGTTTATGAAAAGAGAGAGAATACAGAGAGAGAGAATCCCATTGAATGGTATTGGATTCCGCTGTATTTAGCTAAAACACTGATAGCATGTAAGGCTTAGGGTTTGCAAACAAGGTAGCAAAGAGTTCCTGATGGCAGTGTTCCTTAATTGATGGCTGATTCATGTGACAAATCTCTTTCCCCTTCTTCCCCAAAAGACCAGCTCATATCGCTAAAGACACAGCCTGTATAGTTTGTCTGAACGGGCAACCTGTGGTGAACAATTTTTTCTTCTCTTCTTTTTAGTGTCAGTGATACAGTATATTTGCTCTCCACAGATCATTCTCCACTTAGAATAACCACACAAACCATCTCTGTTAGTTACGGGTGGAATGAGGCCTGATTTAGACCGTTGTCCTGGACAGTTTTTTTTTGGCCAACCCAGGAAAAAAAACCCTGTTATTTTTACTTTATTCATAGTTCATGGGAGTGGAACATCCTTTTAAATCCAACCCAATTTGACTCCAACAGAAATGCACAGTGTGGATTATGCCTGTAGTACTTTGGCTGTTGCCGTTACAAGAAGATAAAATGAGAAGGATGTGTAAAATTTCATAGATCCTCCTATATCTAGTCATACATTGTCTTCATAAATTAAATTTCACCCACTAGATTCAAAACATAAAAAAGCATATCATCATTATATAGAAGAGAGTTAGTAAAACACAAACGTTTCACTTCATCACACTGACGCTCCCTGGCCGCTGGCTTCAGTCAGACCTCATTTCACGTTTCAAAAGTCTGAATGGAAGTAGGAGACTTGTGTGTGTGAGTGTGAGTGTGTGTGAGTGTGAGTGTGAACCATAGAAAGTGGAATTGTATGCATTTCACCAGCAGGGAGAGAAAGAGAGAGAGCTGACCCGGTGTCCTCAGAGAGAATGATGAGCCAGTCTGTATTTGCATGCGTGTGTCTGTTAAGAGAGAAACAGTGCAAGTCCAAAGTCCAGTCATGGCCACGGTGGTCGGTTTAGGTCAATCACCACACTCAACCCTTTGGCTCTCTCTTAGCTTCTGTCCTGGGTACCCTCTCTTTGTTTCATGTGACTGTTGTTGGCAAGGAAGAAAAGAGGCAAAAGATTAGAGATGCAGAGAAAAGCACGCAAGTATATGAATACGTTTTTAGGATGAGAAAAAGCATAGCCACAGAGAGAAGCAGCGAGGGAGAGAAAGATGTTTCAGCAGAGAGGTAGCCGAGGCTTTCAGGTGTGATTTGTGAAGAGAGCGCTGAGCGTTTCATCTGAATTCAGCCAGGTTCTCCGGAGAAGACATTGATCAGAATGAGATGTGAAGCGTGGCGATGGAGAGGATGAACGAGAGCTGGAGAGATAGAGGAGGGGGTAGCTGGTGGACGGCAAAGAAAGAGGAACGGAAAGGGGGAGGGGTGGAATGAAGGGGGAGGGGTGCAGAAGACGAAGCGGCGCTTATTATTAATGTTCTCAATTCTCCAGTAATGCCTCAGAAATAGGAGATTTTAAAAAAAAAACTTTATTCCCTATGTCTCTTTATTTCTCCCCGCTCCACGTCAGTAATGGAAGTTATCCCTCGGTGTTTTCAATCCAGCAGGCTCCACTTGACTTTTAATGATGCTACATTGCTTTTTGACTTTTTAAAAAGCATTGGTATGGTGCTCGGATACCAAGGTTCATCTTGTCATTATATTAATGTGGCCCTGAGGGCAGTGGAGAGGATTTTGGAAGCTTCTCAGTGCATTGGAACAATAGTCTAAGGAACAATACTTCCCTCTGGTCCTTTGTTGCTTGCTATACACACTGTCCCACCTTTGAAAGATTCAATGTATATCTCTCTGTACATTTCCTTTCCATGGGAGATTATATACAAAAGATGGGACGTACTGATTTCTTTGGGGGTTAAGACTCCAATCTGAGATAAAGTATTTTCATTTAGATAGACTTACTTTACTATAAAGCCTGGATATACTGTATATTAGGGGTGCCCCCGACTAAGAATTTACATAGTTGAATCTGATTAGTCAAGTCTTGCCTGTCGTTGACTGATCGTCGAATCATGTTTCTTTTTTCTTTTTCTTTTTTTGCTCATTGATCCATATCCATCATTTGCAACATTGGCTTCCGTTTTTTCCACACCAGACAAAAGAGCTGAAACACAATTTGTCTTCTTGGTTTAAGAATTTATTTTATAATAGGACGTGTTCTATCCATTTTCTCACTCATTATTTGAAAAGTCTACATTATGGTGACCTTATAACAATAATAATAGTGCATGCATGGTTGTGGTTCACTTAAGTTATGTAACCACTGTTCCTACGGTGCCAAGTGTACATTATTTAACTACATCATCGTAAACTATTACCTTTTTAGCTTTTCCAAAAAATGAAATGATGTTTTGCTGCCTTTTCATCTTTACTAGTTAATGTTAGCTAACTGTAGACTGGAGAAAAAATAATTTAATTCACTCAAAGGCTACCGGCAGCTTCCGGAAACTTTGAAGGTGTAATGTTTTCTTGCATGTGTTACCTTTCCAGCTTTGGTCCTCTGAACTGTAGTCAGGAGACCTCTGGTTTCAATTGGCTCTAGCCTGGCTCGTCAGTTAACTGGTAACTAGCCTCTGCAGTGTGGGCAAACTCTGCTTTGAAGACTGGACGGGAGAAGTCGTTGTAACGTTGCATAAAAGAGGTGCTTTATTCACTCGGTGCAGCGAACACGATACACGACCCTTTTCACAACTGCTTTACTTGAACCTGAGCTTATCTGGACACTTTCTGCTGACTCCTGTAACTTAACAACCCATGGAAGAATGCGCTTCACAGTGTCTGCTACACATACAGGTACTTTTTCTACACACACAGGAGAGACTCACTTCCCATNACAAACCTGCCATGTGACTACGTCACGTGCATACGTCACCCACAAGGCCACCTTCATTAACACGCCTTAAAAAAGAAAACAAATATCCGAATACCAAAATTGAAAACCGTACCTACCTAATGAACGAATATACAAATAGTCGAATATGCGGGTCCAGCCCTAATTTTTATGTGCATTATTTTGAGCACTGAAAATACTTTTCCTTAATTTTTTTTAATTTTCATATTCTCTACTTCTGTGACTATTCTCAGTAATTGCACCTGCCATGATCGTTGTGTAGTAACGTTGCCAAGCAAAGGCATTACTGTTTCCAAAGTTCCTTACCCTTTTTTTCCACATGTGTACCCTCAGGGCATGTCTATCAAGTAAATTTACATACTGCAGCAGCACACACACATACCGGCCAGAATCACAGAGCAAAAGGGGCTTTTGTTTAACAACAAAGCCAGCTGAGCTTTTCCACTATAATGTTCCACAAAAAGCAACATGAAAAAGCAGTTACCCACATCCAACTTACTGCTCTTATTTTATTGGCTTCAAATGAGGCTTGACATTCACACAATTTCTCTTGGACATTCTGACTGTGCCTCATCGAAGCTAGCCACATTAGCCACGCAACAGGCAAACACTAAGTGCAACACGCTAGCCTGCAAAATAAACAGTAAAACAATATATAAAATAGCTAAACTTACATTTTCCAAGTTTGAACTCGGGTCACAGACAGACAGGATCAGTTGTTGTGGGCACAAAAATAAACTGAATCCACTGGGTCTTCACATCCTCAGATGATGGAAGTACATGAAGACTTTTTAAATGAAAGCAGGTGGTTTTGAGTGGAAAAAACACCACTACTGGTACTGGGAAATGTACAGTGTTTAAAACACAACTGATATGAGATCGTCAAAACAATGATCAATAAAACAAAACCTGTGTTGAAGTTACAGCCACTGCTCAAGCCATTTGGAGGAATAAGTGAAATAGATGTGAACTGCATTTTTAGTGAGCGCAATCTAGTCACACTGAATGAGGTCCAATCAGTCCAGAACATTGAGCATGAAGTGACCTTCTTTTGGTTCAGCACGGTTCACATTGTGTGGGTGTGGGTGTGTGCGTGTGCCTGTGTGCATGTGTGTCTATGTGTGCATGTCTACTTTACATGAGTACATGCATGGGTATGTAAAGTCACACATGCGCACACACACCACACTATTGGGGTGTGTGTGTTTATCAAACTGGTGAACCTAGAGAGTCGTAGTTTCCTTTCTGCCTCATCACCGTTTAGCCCACTCTTTCAGGAACTGGTGCAGAAAAACAGCTTGATTTCTTGGACCTTGCCTACTGTACTGTAATACGTTCACAGATTGAATCTACACTTTCCACATCAGCATTCTGTTATTTATCTGTGTGTTGGTGTGTATGCACATGTGTTTATTGGTCTGTGCAAACTATATTAGCCAGGCATTATTACCCATGTGTGCGCTTACCGTAAAATGCTGATATTCTAGGGCAAAGTGTGCTAGTGTTTAAGCTATATGTTGGATTGCATGTCGGTTCCTTGACTGGGTTTTGTTAAACTCCTTTTGCAAATGTAAAGTAGTGATAAAATTGGATAAACTATTGATTTGCTTCAGTAAACCATTATCACTGTGAAATATCACTAGAAACCTACATTAAGTTTTGAATTGGGATAGGTTTAGTCACCATATGTTTATCTCAGTGAATATAGATGAAAAGATATAAAGTGTAAATACTCAATACTCACACTGGAGACTGCAGCATACTTGAAAAGTTATGGCAATATACGCAAGAAGATCAAAAACACTTTCAAGTTAGAGTTGGATTGGAGTCAGTTAATTTTCTCTAGTGAGTTTGGTGATTTCCAGCCAGTGTGGTGTGATCACTCAGATGTTCCACATGTTGGGTCCTGTCTATCAGCTGTTTTGACTTGCTTTCCCTCCTGCCTTGGCCACATTTTAGTCTTGCTTTTGACTTTTTTTTTTGACAAGCAATCAGTTGGTGTGCCCTAGATTTGTATTTTTTATTTATTTACTAAAGTGACATCCGGCACCATAAATTTAGAATCAAAGTATGTTAACAGATTGTTGGAATGCAGTTGAACATATCAAGAGCCTCCCTCCCATCTGGTGTTAACATGTCTGTTGCATCCAGATTGGACCTACATCTAGGAGGTACCTGGTTTACGTTTTCATGTGAAATTACAGTATAAACTACCTGTTGACATAATACTGAACTTAAATTCACATTTTTCCAAACAACAAATGCCCAAATGTTAACAAAAACTCTTAAGTATATATCATGACCTGCAGCTGCTTCACTGTTTGACAGCAGTGGAGATACAACATGTACAGAAATGGCATTCCTAGTTACTGAAATGTAGGTATGCTCTGAATAATTATTAAGTGTGAGTTCTAACAAGTGGTGTTTCATTATGTTGATGTTGTGTCAGGTAACTTTTTGTATTAAATTTCATTTTAAATGATAAATAATTGAAATATTTTAACATGCATACCCACCACCGCAGAGACCAGGGTTCATTACCAGGCTATGGTGCTTCTGGCTTGTCTGTGTCCGCTGACTGAACACAGTTGGCAGTTGTTTCTGGGTGGGAAGCTGGTGGGGGATTGTTGTCACTCCTACTCTTACTGGCACCTCCTACTGGTACAGGTCACTTAAACAAACAAACAAAAAAACTAGTATAGTGCTTGCAGTGCAGGGAACTATAAAAGCACTTCTAAAGTTTCGCCTTATGTTTGACCAGTATCATGTCAATGCTCTAGCTAATATGTGGTGTTTTCCTCTCTGTCTTTCTCCGTCCAGCTCCAATCATTCCTGCAGGTCAACGTGTTCCAAGTCCGGGTAGACGAGTGTCCTAGTTCAGAGTGTGCCGGGGCCGGTGGCTGCACCAACGTTTTGAATGTGCGGGACACTCCCACAGTGGTGGATTGTGGGACTATGAGCCTTGTATCTGTGACAGTGGAATCCACGGCTGTGTGCTCCTGCCCAGGGAGAGAGCAGTCCCACCAGCCCTGCACCGCATATCCCAGAAACCCCTGCTTCAATGGCGGTGTGTGCGTGGACACTCAGCATGGCTACAGGTAAGTTGAAAAGCAACTCTGTACCCAAAACAAAGCCTGAGGGGCAGAGTTTACTAGCCAGCCATCTCTTTTTTTAATAACAAGTAGTGCAACAAATTACTCTTGTTATTCCAGTTGCATTATGGTTGTTACACCTTCGTGCCCTGAGGTAGCAGAGCCTGTAAGAATTAGCGCTGATGGAAGCAGTTAGGTTTATTTTTCTCCTGTTGAAATGCTCCTTTCACTTTCAGTTTATCTTGCCAAAGAAGACAATAACCTAGGACATCAATGCCATTTAGTTTCACTAGTCATTTGCAGGAGAGAGAACTTGCTAAAAAGTAAAAATATAAATAACTGAATGCAATATTGCAATATTCTGAAACTGTTTGCATATAAATGTGGTGGTACCGCTGTGGTTTGATTTTACTCAAAACTGATCTTGACACTTGTGTTCAAATGTGGATATGTACAAAAATACAGAATGTATTAAGTTTGTTTCACACATAGGAGTTATTTTATCAGTCTGACTCCATCTAAGTCTTTGACAGAAAAAAAAATATGACATGCAATATTTCATTCCTTCATTTTTTTTCTTAAACAATCACTGACAAAATGATACAAGTATTTATTTCTCACTCAATCACAAAGTGCAATCGTGGTTTAGGAGGCCAGCAGAGTGAGATAGAGTGAGCTGGGGCAAAAGGAGTAATGGGCTGGTGATGGAAAATCACAAAAAGTTAAAAGGGTAATTTTGGCCGTGATTGTACACTAGAATGGCTGTGTGTACATGTGTATTTCCTTCCCTCTTTCTCTTTCTGTGTGTGTGTGTGTTTAGAGATTAAAGTTGAAGCCATGTAGGGAACTCATTTAACACTTTGGGGTATTCTTTTTATATTGTGACTGGAGTCTGTCTCTCTCTCTCTGTTTCTTCCTCTTTCTTCTCTTTGTTTCTCTCACTGTCTTTGTTCTTTCGTGTTGCCTGGCTATAGAGGTTAAAATTTAAGATAATTATTTTAACCTTTGTCTTTCTCCTTCTGCTCATGTTGGATAGTGTCTGTTTGAGCTGTACTGTTAGCCTCAAAATCAAAGCCTCATTATAAGGGCATGAAGTCTCACTTCTGGAAAAACTGCTACCACACACTATGATTGTCTGTATTTAGTTAAAGAAGACATTTTGAAATCGTGTTCCCTTAATTAACATCATTAGCATCTCGCAACTGTAACAGGAAAATGAGTACATTGCTGCTGTCCACAATCATTGTATCATCACTGTCCGTGCAGCGTTACTCAGCTTTCTATTACAATGGAAGCTCCTAATATATACAATATAAATGTAAGTCGTTGTCTATATATTTGCCATATCACTTGGGGCTATAAACAAACATTGTCACATAAAACAATATGCAAACAGAAAAATGACACAAAATGTGACCATACATTTTGTGAGGCTCAGGTGCACTTACATCATTACATCATCAAGTGTGTCATTCTGGATAAACTCTGTTCCAGTGTGCAAAATCAGAATCAGGTTTATTGCCAAGTACGTTTACACATATAAAGAATTTGTTTTGGTGTTTTGGTGCAATACAGTAAACAATAAACATAGTAAGAGAATAAAAATAGAAAGCAAGTAAAAAAGAAGCAAGTACTGCAGCAGTCATGAAACTTGTTGATGAAGCCAGCTGCAGTCGGGAAGAAACTGTTCTTATGGCGAGAGGTTTTGGTCCTGATGGACCGCAGGGGGAAGAGACTCAAGACAGACTGAGGTCACATCACGTAATGTGATGAAATAAAATGACGGATAAACTTGTGTAGTTTGGTTATCTGTTACTTCTGTTCTCGGATGGAACAATGTTACATGAAACTTACATGAGTCACTGGAGAAATGCATAGTGATATGAATGGAACATGAATCATGGAAAATTGATACAATTTTGAAATACAGTCAGCTATAAATGCAGCATAAAAAAAATGTAGAAGCTCAAGATCTGCCCATTTTCACATTCACTATAGTTTCCTCTGGCCCAGTGCACACTAAAAGCATTAAGTAGTACAACAAAGTACCTGGATAGTTCTGTCCATCAGCTGCTGGGGAAAAAATGAGTTTGAGTTATTACGTCTTCATGTAGGTCAGTTCTGCTACAGTACAGAGACCTCATAATAACAAAGGTCTCATGAAATGGTTTGGACATTGTATATATATTTTTGTTCCATGGTCTGATATTTTCCTGTATGAAACAGGACGCTGGGTTGCTTGGTCTCACTCATCTGATGTGAGCTGCCGAGATAATCCCCTCTGGCTGAAAGTTGCAGTCTGCGTTGATTTCCATTCTAGTCAGTGGCATCATTTAATTAGCATACTTGTGCAAGAATGTAGCGCTTTGGATAATGTACGATCAATGATTCTCAAAAACCCATAAACGTACGATGATTTTGACATGTCATAGTTTCTGAAATGAATAGTGAAATGAAATGAACCAGCCTGATTATTCACCATACATTAACTATGTTGATGATGGCTTACAAAAAACTGACCCTGGATCAAAATGTCCAAATACATCCACTGTTGCCACTCACAACTTCTTATAAATACTGCAAAAAACTCTTTAGACGGTGGCACACAAATATGTGTATATATACATGCGAACTCTTGCAATGTCTAGGTTTTACTGAGACCACTTTGCCCTTAAGTGGAAAGCCAAGTTAACATGCCAGTTGACATATCAGTTCTGGACACACATACAGTACATGCAATGTCCAGTTACATTGGGACAAAGATTTTTCCACCATAAAAGATATGAAATCTTTGCTATTGTAGAATCTTAAACATATAATAATCCAAGATTAGGGTGAATCATATTTGAAAGACGTTCAATAATGAATCATCTCAGGACACTATGAGATGTATACGTAAGGCTAATACATAGGTGTGGTTGTAAGCCCTCTGCGCGGCTTAGCTAATCCTACCGCTTGTGTGCACGATCAAGCTGGGGGAGCAGACATTACAGATGTAGAGAAATCCCAAGCAATTTATGTTGTCATTGAAAAAGAAAATGCACATTGAGATATCTGGTCTGTCCTGAGGTTTAAATGTTCTCTCTTGGTGTATCAAGATCAGTAAACATCTTGTAGTGCTCTTGTAGTTTTATGCCAACTTTTTAGCTCTGCCAGACATGAAGAATTCCCAATGCTGCAGTTTATCTGGTCTACTACCTGGCCTCCAGTCTTAAGAAGCTGTACAATGTGGGATGTGCTGTTTGGTTATGTAGGAAAGAAGTGTGGCACAGTAAGTCAGGATCCAGTTTGGCTGTTGCTATTAATGTCCTAACTGCAAAGAAGTTCAAAGCTATGTATGACAGAAACATCAAGACGAAGACAATGAGTACTAATTTCTAGCTCTCAGTAATGTCTAGCCAATGGTGAAGGCTGGTACGATATTTTATAAGAAGGAGAGCAAGGGAGTAGATTGACGTGGAGGGAGGAATTCAAAGGAAATTAAAGGAGTGAACATACCCTCAAAGCATATGCTATTGAGACTGTGCTGGAGAGATGAAGGCAAAGTTCCTGTGGTGTTTGTGTGTAACTGTATGTGTTTATGCTGTGTTTGGTTTAGAGGCAAACTCTCTGTCCAATGATGTTGGTGATTAAAACATGTGAAGGAAATGTACACATCAAAACAAACAACAGTGCCACTAAAGGAAACTTATTTTTTAATACTATGGCAACAGCTGTTCTGATAACCCCATAACCACTGAGCACTTAATTTGAACTCCCTGGTCTTTTCACACTTATTTTGCTCATTAACAGCAGAGTATGTTGTTTCTCGCTGGTGTGTTTAATTCAGATGAATGAATTAAAATGAAGTTGCAATTAGTATTTTTATTCATGCTAAAGGGAATTCTTGAACCCTGTAACAGCTGTTAGCAGCTATTACAGCTGAACATACTGTACATCTTCATTTAGTGGAAGATTTGAATAGGGAAGTGTTGGTAGTGTTAGCAGCATCAGCTCCAGTATGAGGCAAGTAAGGTGTTGTGACAAGCATATTTGAGGCAGTTCATTCGCCATAACCAGGTCAAAAAGTGTCCAGTACTTGGTTTGATTTATAACTAAATACCCGCAAAACTAATAATATTCCCATCAGCCTTAGGTGTACTTTTTTTAGTGCTAATTAGCAAATGTAGCATGCTAATGCGCTAACCTCAGATGGTGAACATGGTAAACATTATAGCTGCTTAACATCAGCATGTCAGCGTTGTCATTGTGAGCATTTTAGCATGCTAACATTAGCATTTAGCTCAAAGCACCGGCCTGCCTAACTACAGCCTCACAGAGCCGCTAGAATGACTTACAGTCAGCATATCATTAAAAAAAGTCATATTAAACATATCTACAAAATGTTTACTGCCAACATCTTTTGATGATTCGCTCACACTGAATATTTACTTCATGTATTTAACTGGAAAATATTCACTGTCAGTTATTTTTATTTGTTTTTCCCAAGTGTGAAGGTTTGGTGCCAAAAGTGAAGGAGACACATTAAAGTGCTTTAACCTATTTTCTTAGTTACAGTTTCACTTAAATCCATGTAACACTTAAGAAATATTGATGAAATTGTCTTATCCATATTAATGGCAGTATAATGAAACAAATCAAAATATAAAGCATAGAAATTCTGTGTTAATCTCTAGAGTGGGTCCAAGTGGACTCACTAACAAGTCTGATCATGTGGTGCGTCAGGAGAAAAACATATTTTTTGAGGTGAGATGACGAGTGTGAAGTGTGATCTTGATTGTTAGGACATGTACTGCTGCTCTTTTTGGTTGCGGCTGCTCCTTAATTGGTGGGGCTTTGTGCTGCTACTGCCAGTGTTAATGTTCTCTTTCTACATTTTGGATGGGGTCTATATATACGCGGGTCTATTTTGAACTGGGTCTTTTCTTTTAATTTAAGCATGTCAAGTTTGGGTATGTTTTCTACAGGTCTGTTTTAGATCAGGCCCAAAATTCTTTGTGGAAACATCTAATATGAAAGTTATTTGTAGGAGACAGGGTTTCACTGAGACATCATGTGCTGAGAGTTCTCCATGCTCTTTTAAGAGAGCAGAGTGTGGAGGCTTGAGTGAAAGCGGAAAACGAACTGGCCACAGGACAAACACAAAACTCAGCTTTTCATTTTTTTACGCTCATATTCAGCTATTTCTGTTTCACTATTGCTATTACATTTCAGGCTAAATCTTTACATTTTTTCATTTGCAAAATAGGTATTCACATCAAGGATGGTTTAATATGGCAAGGAATATAGATGTGTCCAGATGTACTATTACATTTTCCCACACACTTCCTACATATCCTGCTTTTACATGCTTGGATTCATAAACTGTGGGGTAAAACAACTTGGGGACAGCTGTAGACAGTCCAATTTCCTCTGTGCAAAATACCCTTATTAGCTCCAACACCCCTTGCTTCTAGCAACAGTTCAACTTTTGAATGGTTGTTGCATTCATCCTCTAATACCAATGTCAAAGCTCCACTATACAGTATCTAATTTTGTATATGGGCACTCACATACCCGGGAAAAACAGCAAAATGAATATTATGCAGACTTTAGCATGAGTAGCAAGTGGGGCTAGACAGGAAATGATGTGAAAATGAAAGAAGAGTTTTCTTTGCCATTTTGCCATGTTGACAGAGAAGCCAGTGTCATTGATACAGGGATGACACCGCAATGTCAAGCAGATGTACAAGGGGAAAGAAGAGGGGGACTGAAATTCCATCCATGTGGGTGAAACAAATCTTACAACTTACTGTTGTAGTTAGGATGGGTCAAATTCAGAGGACAAATTTCTCCTCAAGGATTATTAAAGCATACCTTAAATTAAACCCTCAATGATAGAAAATCTGTATAAATAACTGTTGGTTGGAGGACGCAAGAAGGAGGAAATTGGTGAATGTGTACCAGCACATACAAAGGATTGTTCTGCCCTCCTTTTTCTTAGCAGGATTTCCAACAGTCTCTAAATGTTTTGTGAAATGACCATAAACTCTGAAACCTAATTATGTTTCTCAACTGCAAACTATGACCATAACACAAACTGAGCAGTTTTGTAAAGGTTAGTTTCAGACAACCAAAGCAGCTTTGCTCAAGGAATATTTCTTTCTTTCCATTGTACTACATCCAATCAAAAATTTTACATTTCTCGTCATGTGTCCTTCATCCACCTGTTCACTGTTAAAACTGCAGTATATTCCCCCCACCTTTCCTATATAAAAGCACATGCTTCAATTTAAGAAACTTACAGGGGACCAGGCTAAGATTTTGCAGGATTTGGGTTCATAACATTTAGTTTACAAGGCCTCGGTGGATGCAGACATCAGTGCTGCAGTTCCTGACAGGGTCTAACTGCCTGGCCTTTCTACTGTTACGGAGTCTGACTTGTAGATGAAAAATGAGACTTTCAGAACATTCTTTGTGGAGTCTAACTCAAAAAACAGCTCTTGTTTGCTTCGGTGTTTCCTAGTGTTATAAATAGAAACAAACCTTTCACAACCTCCTACTAGATGAGAAATCTAGCATGTTAACTGTCACATACTGCCAGTTCTTGTTTCGAATTCCTGGCAAACAAGTACTGAAGAAGAGTGTCTTCATTAGCATAAATCACTCTGTAAACAAGGCCAAAAGTGGGGTGAGAGCGTTTCAACAAATCCTTTTAACTACAAACACGATGACGAAATAAGCTCTTTGGTGCTTCTAGTGGTAGAGGAGACATGATGACCCTGTTTAACTTTGTGTAATTCAGCCTGATGCTATGTGTATCCTCAGGCTTGGCTCTTTAATGGTGGAAGTGAAGGGCTCTTTGCAACCAATTAAATGAAACACCAATGTGTTGTCCTAGGCTTTTATGACTGCCTCAACTGTAACTCCATGCAGAATTTGAATTTTATGATGAAATTAAGAGTCAGTTTTCACACTGGTTCAAGAATAAAGCTGAAATCTTCTTTTGTACGTTGTTGCGCTCTATAGTGTTTAGAGGAGTCGACCTTGATGTTTTTTTCTCGTTACAGTGTAGTATTCTGTTTGTTTGATTATTGATAAGGCTAAGTGGCTTGCAAACCTGACCAACACTAAGCACTATACTGTATATATACAGTACATACTCACAAAGCTAACGAGTTTAGGTGGTAAGGTAAATTAATTTGAACAGCTAACCACAGATTATGATTTTAGCTTGAACATTTAGCTTGAAGCATCATCATCTTAAATTCTGCTATGTTGAGGTTGTTGTTCCACCATTTAACAAACTGACCGTTCATGACATTTGCTGGTTTTTATGCTATTAAAGGTGCTACAGCCTGAAAAGTTCTGTTAGCAGTACACTCTTCCCTCTGGATGTTTATATGGTAGCTTGTTCAGCTAGCCAAGGTGTAACACATGCTTGTAGATAGGAAGGAGACACCAACTAGAAAGCTAATGTAGGTTGTGGTTCAAAGTCTGTTTTTGTGTTGTGTTGCGGCTGTTATCTGGCTATCAGTCAGTGTCACTGTTAGCCAATGATTGAATGGTGACAGTTACAGCTTTGTGCAAATGGGTTTGAAATTAAATGATTTCCCCTGTCATGAAACCAAATATAGTATAAAGTACAAATTTCTCCATACTGTTATTTTTTCCTCCAAAACAGCAAACGCCATGTCATTTACAGAGTACATCTGTATGCTGTAGCAGAAAAAAACTGTTTAATTTCAGTTTGACTTAAACATCTAACAACACTCAACCATGCAGATGCTATAAAATTATGATTACGCCTGAAATAAATCACAGGTTTCAGCTTTGAAGTGATAATGTGAAGAAGAACATCTACATTTTCCATACACAGGCAAGGAACCAATGAAGCACATACACATATACATCAGACCTTGACAGAATTTAGACATCACAGAGAAAAAAGAATCGTAGTGGCAGCTGGTGCTACAGGTGTTCTGTGCTTAAGATGTTCAAATACTTAATCCTGAAGCACCAACACAGACATACAGTACGTGTTCAGCCCCACACACACATACATTCTCCCCCTGAACATATGTGAGAGCAGATGAACATAAAGTCTCATCGCACACATGTCCACTAAGCTTTCTTGCTATGTCTTGTAGAAGTTAATTTTACCCTTCAGCTTCATTTAATTAGAAGCAGTGAGTGAAAAGGGCAGGATTTCAGTCTGGCTCGTTGGAGCCAGCATGTAATGTGGCTCACCGCTGGACCAGAGCAGGATGACTAGCTGGATCCACGTTAGACATAATCCCTGGATTACACACATGCACACAAACACACATGCACACACAAATGCATAATTATTATAGTTGTGTACATTTTTCTCCTTTCTCGCCTTGTTAATCTAATCTGCAAACAATGTTGCATTGCTTTGTATTAATTATAAGACGCCTTTATTACCAAGTTCATGGTACTGATGGAGCTGATATTGTCTCGTAAGCTAGAGAACTAATCACAAAATGAAGGTCTGAATAGGGTATTTAAAGTCATTTAGCAAAGCTTTTTCCAATTATGCTGTAATATCTTATAAATTCTCTACAGCTTGCATGTGATTTGTGAGAGCTCCAGACCACTGCATTATTGAACACAATCATAGTATTCACTTGCTATGTCAGTTTTGTTCTTTGTCTTATCCCTGGTTGTATTTTACGTAATATCTTTGACTACATCACTTTCCATCAATTGAAACTCACTGTTTTGATACACAGTAATTTCAAAACTTTAGCCCTTACATGTAAAGTAAAAATAAATGAGAGGAGAAGCATAACGAATCCAGACGATTCCATACAGGACACAAGGGGTTGAGTATGAAATCATGTGAATTATATGCTATGGCCTTCAATCATCACATCTCTACCCAAATGAACCCCTGTGGGTGATTTTAGGTTGAGATCTCCGCCACCGTCCTCAGAACACCAAATGAGGTAGCAATTCTGTTCATTCATCCAGTCGAGTTCCAGAGACAAGGAGTACTGAAACTGTTCCGGAGACTTGTAGTGGCCGCACACCTAAATAAGTCACCGGTTGTTTTTTCCTTAAATTTGTAAACAATCTGTACATTTGTATTGAAGTGTCGCAGTGCAGCTCCTACGCTGTAGGCTTTACAAGCTGTGTGGTCACAGCAAGACCTTTGCTTGGACTGTTTCAGCTATCGTGACACTTCTCCTCTTCCTGCTTGGACATTTTCAGTGGGTTTACAGACTTCCCTGTCCACTGAAGTAATCTTGTACTTTATAGTAATGCTGGACAAATTCATCTTCATTCAAACATGATTATTTGACAGTCAACAGGTAGGGCCCAGGGCGAAGTATAAACCATTATTGTGGAAATACATCCACACCTGAATGCGGAATTTATATTTCAGGCTTGAGAGCACTGTAATCGAGTGTAGGTGATGCTTCTGCCTTCTATTTTGGAGACTTTTCAACTCATGAAAGATGACCTACTGTATACTGATACTGAGATTTTACTTTGTAAATCACTAAATCACTGGCCAAAAGCTTTCCCTATTGGCCACATTGTTCTTAATGCCTACTCGAAGCTGGAGAGAAAAAAAACAGAACAAAAACTAAACCTTTAATTCTGATGAACAGATAAAAATGTTGTTTGTGAATGATAAATTGCAGCTTCCTCTGTCTCTAAAATATCATGTGCTTCGTGTCTTTTATGAAAAGTGAATGTGGGCCAGAATGAAAGTGCAGAAAATGTTTCTTTGTGAAGTATCAGCCAAAGAGATGACAGGGAGAGAACAAGGCAAAGCAGGCAGAGTTGTCAACCCCGAGACACAGATGCTGTATGATTGTCACAATTTCAATCACACTACAGTACCTGAGATCTGTAACATCTGCTGTGTGATTCTCCAGGCTCAGAAGAGGAGAGGAGGTGAGAAATATGATGTCAGGGGTGGAAAATGAGGATAGAATAGTGCTATGAGAGAGTTAGAGAAAAGATGATGAAGAGAATGACAAACAAAATCAGGAAAGCTGAAGACGAAAAACAATGGTTAATAAAGGGAAAAGGACACCAGAGGAACATAAGTAGGAAAAGAAGTGCAGAGTAGTGAGGAGAGAAAAGGGTAAATGGTGAAAGAACATGGAAGGAGAGAAGAGTAGAAAAGAAAAAGGAGCAGAAAAGAAGTGAAGGAAGAAAAAAAAATACATGTAGGTAAGATAAGAGTTAATACAAGATAGAATTGCTGTAGGATAGTTTTCTATTCCAGAGGCTTTCAGATATGACCCCACCCCAACACATACACACACAAACACACAAACAGATTATGGCACAAACAGATTATGGCCCAAGATTGAAGGAAGAACATGCAGATAATCGAGGCGGTGGGATTAATAATGAGATTAGGGAAGTGAGGGGGTTGGGGGTTGGGGGTGGCATTACAGCTCCCGGTCCAACGTTAACAAACACAATTCCCAGACAGACAGCGAATGAGCAAAACAAAGCTGCCTTAAGAGGATTGCAGGGTTAGGCCATTGTGACTAAAACTATGTCTCAAATCGCGCCTGTCTAACGCTCAGAGAATTGGATGACATTGCCAAAATGGAAATACAGGCATGGATGTTTTCCTGGTGCCTCTGATCATACACACTCACATAAATGATGGTTTATTTGAACAGAGTAAAGGCTTAAAGCTTCTGAAAACTTGGTTTATTATAAGTATTTTTCTATAACATTAATGACTAATCAGTAACATTAAAATTTAAAGGCAGGAAAAAAACACTTGGATATTATTAAGAGTCTTAAAGAGTCAAGAAGAAACAGCCACCTCATGTTGTTTATTTATAAAGCTCTAGTGTTGGAGCTTCCAAACTACCTCACATCTCTTCTCTCATTTAAATCTAGTAACTACAGTACACGTTCCAGTAACTACTTAAACTTAGATATCCCTCATGTACGCACTAATGATGGCAGAACTGGTTTCAGGTACTATGCACCTTTTAAATGGAATGAACTGCAAACTGCCCTCAAACTACAGTCTTACATTCCCCTTGGAGATTTTAAAGCTTTATTATCTGATGTTTTTATGATTTTTGTAACTGTCTTTGGGCCTGCTTATGTTGTTGCAACATTGTGTGCTGAATGTTGTAGTCTATTTGTTACATTGTTGCATAACGTTTGTACCTGGAATGCAGGGTAGGTTATGCGTGTCATGCAACGGAGCAAAATGGTGGTTAAGCTACGCCACTTTGTGCTTCAGCTGCTGACACATTCAGTTTTCCTGAGGCTTATCCAAAGTTTTCCCTCTGGCTACATTACTGTTGTGGACTGCTGAAAAACCAGAGGCAGCACACACACACTCATCTGTATCAACAGGATGGAGGTTGAGCGTGTTGCCAGCTTTAACTTTCTGGGAGGGTACACTGCAAAGGGTGATGAAAACTGCCCAATGCATCACCGGTACTCCACTCCCCATCACTGAGGCTGTCCAGCACAAACGGTGTCTGCAGAGGGCACGCAACATCGTAGTAATTAAGGGTATGTGCAGAGCCTTGAAGATAAAATCCACATTGACACACTTCCAGAAGGTTAAAAAAACAGCTGTTGCTGATGAACTGTATTTGACATTTTCTGGGTTAATTCTGCTTCTTCCTGGTGTATTTTTCTTATCCACCTGGATGACTGGTGATTGCAGATGGCATGGTTAGAAATTTCCTGCGTAGTAGAGAAGATTGTTCAATAATCTAAAATACAAATGATAAACCACACATTTTTTTTGTCTACTTAAACAGCAAGAACTTCTTCAGGGATTCTAGATGCTTTGCCTCATTTTTCAAAAGCCTTGGACAATTAAAAACATTTGAGAAATCCAACACAGTAATGACAGTGGCGTAGCATGGCAATCTTGGCCTTGTCCAAATGCAGTCACAGTAGGCTCCATTCACCTCTTAAAATATCCATTTTTGTGTATGTACAAATAATTGAATCAAGATTTTAGATGCATGGATTTGTAGTGGTTGGTAGGGCAACCTGTTTGTACTATATTTTAAGTTTACATTTAAGTAAACATCATTTAAAAAACAAAATCTTTGATACTGTATGTGCTGTCTTCTATGGAGCCTTAGAGGTGTCATGGAGAAATTACTCATTTATGCTCTTGATTTGAAACAAAGCTTATGCCAAATGAGGGGAAGCCACAAAAACCGCTCCTTAATGAAATGTCATGAAAATGATAATGTTCTTCGTCATTTGGTATTTATCAAATATCTGCAGCTATCACATAGCCGCAGGAATGACACGAGCATATTCAAATAAATAATGGGGCTTTTTGCGCATGTGGTACAGCAGCTGTAACTTCATTACTTATTCATAATTATTAATTGTCCCTTCACCGTAACAGGAATCAGTCAGGATCTAACCATAAATGACATTCTGTACTTAAGACAGATGACCTGTAACACAGAGATTCCATGTTTATCCACTCAAAATTGTTTGGAATGAAGCAGCTGTCACGTTACTGTAAGTCCAATTATTACGGGTAGTTTTCAGTTTTGCTGTTTGAATGGAATGCCTCACAGTATTTGCTATAGTGGCATTGTTGTGTGCATAAATGAGTTTCCATATATTTCCATAGATATATATATATATTACATATAGTACATGTACATGTTCTGTATCATGGCACCTCCCAGAGTTTGGGCTTATTGCTTACAGTAAAATAAAAAAGTTCCAACAGATTTGATGGAGCTCGCTGCTCATCGTGTGCAGTGCAGTTACCATGCTTTGAGACAAACAATTTTTTTACAACGCAATTGCTAGAAACTGTGTGGACCGATAAGGAGGGGGGGGCTAACAGGCTCCAAGATTGTTTTGACACCCAAATATAGTCTGTCAAATAGTTTCTTAAGCCAACAATAATAATTTACTTGTGACACTAATAATGCAACATCTTAAAATTGCAGATATAAACAAACCTTTACTTCTACTCTTCTTAAGGGCCTGCCGATGTTGTGGCCCTGGGTAATACTAATGTTTCAACTGACAGAACAATCAGCTGTGCTCTCACTTTACTATTGTTGTTTCTTTCTACATTTATGTATTAAACCCAACTGGATGCAACAAGTCTCTACATTTGAAACTTCAGAAGGTTGTTTTTTTATCTCAGTTTAAATGGAAATATCTCACCTGTGCTTGTTTTTGTTTGTTTAAAACCTGTGTTAGATCAAATATATATATAATATACTGTATATATATTATATAAATGGGTCACATGTTGTGCAATATAGGAAAGATGCTAGAACAAGTGGGGAAGGATTGAAAGATAGAAGAATAAGACAAAGGGTTTTGTATTCAGACACCCAGGGATGAAACTTTGTTGAGGAGAAGAGGTAACAGGTTAAATTTTGATAGGAAGCGATGGCACAAATGAGTGGTTGGATGTGTGGAAATACAGAGAGAAGAGTTTCCTAGTGATGTAGTTATTCTCCCTGTGGTTTTGCCACTAATGAGAACATCTGCATCAGTGAAACAGACGGAGAGAGAGATGGCCGAAGGGGAAGGCTGTCTGAGAGGAGAAAACAACTAGACTTAGAGAGACAGAGTGCAGAAAAAAACAGTTAAAAGAACAAAATATAGTAAGAGGTTCAAAAAAAGGGGAGGGAGATTGGAATCAGAATATTGTTTTCAACTTAGAGAGGGTCCTCACATAAAAAAGTAACCAAATTATCAAGGAAAGGCACAAAAACAACTCATCTATTTATTCCATTCACTAAGTCATGTAATTTTGGCTCTTGATTTCCTCTTCTCCCCAAGGTGCCAATGCCCAGCTCAGTTTGAAGGGCCTGAGTGCCAGCAGAACAAACACAGTTTCCATGGCAATGGCTATGCCTGGTTTCCTCCCATGATGCCTTGTTTCGAGAGCCACGTGTCACTGGAGTTCATCACGGACGTGGCTGATGGACTGCTGCTGTACAGCGGCCCCTTAGCCCAGCTGCAGGCCTGGGACCACGAGGACTTCATGGCCATAGGTAGGAGACATCTCAAGCTTAATAACTTGTCCCATCTGGCTCTGATGCAAAATTCTTCACAGTTTGAGGACAACTGTAATGAGACAGAGGAAATTACTTTTACTTTATATTTAATTAGTTTAACCTTTCTAGTCCTCAGAACAGAAAATTACTACGAAACTCTGCGCAAAGATGGATAGAGAAGCTGAGGAGGGAGAGTTCAGAGAGACTATATTTCCCTCAACTGTATCTTCTCAGTCTTGAGGAACCGCAACAGTGCATTAATTACAAATTTCTAATCTCAGACTACACTGGTTTCGGTTTGACAATACTTGAAAGAATAATGTGACTTCATGCTGTGTTGTAACATTTTTAAAAATTTAAAAAGCTTTTTTTGCCTAAGGGGGGCATAGACTTAAAAAGTGGAGTTCATGACCATTATTAGGTGAGGTAGAGAGAGGAGGGATTTAGTGTGGGAGGATAAAGAAGAATGGGAAATAGAGGAGGTATCATCTCTACTCTGTAGCTCTACTCCAAACAGACAAAGCAAAATCCAGAAAACTACAGCAGTGATTCTGCTTCTGCAGTTGCCAGGGGTACATGGGAAATGTGGTGGAGTAGCTCAACTAATTTGAAAAAACAAACAAAAAAGAAATTATGATTGTGATTAAAAAAAATACGTTCACATATTTAGTCAGCTGTAACACCTGAACATCACGTGTTGCAATTGAAAGTGCATCAAAATTTATTAGCCAGCGAGCAAAGAAGTCTAAACTGTTGGAAGTATGAGATAAATGGTTGAAATAGATGGCTAAAAGTAGAGGATAAACACTTTAAATACATACAGTAGCTTAAAGTAATCAATAAATGTTTGAAACCCCAAGGTTCTGCAGCTTGTAGTGGCACAAATGCAAAGTTTACCAAACCAACACACAGACAGTTCAATAATTTAAAAAAATATTCAAACAATACCCACTTTTATATGATTAATAGTGTTAAATAACACCCAGTTTAAAATCAGTTCAAATGAACACATTCGGAACATGATGGTTGGTGTTGATGAGGGGGTGCTTGAGTTCATCTGGTAGAGATGTGGCAGTATATCTGGAAAAAAAGGCTGGGAACAACTGGGCTACAGTGTGCAGGAACAGACATGTACAGTACAAATGAACAAACAGGAGAAATACACTGTACTTCCCCTCCCAAATCCCCTCTTTCACTTTGCCTGAAGACTAAGGATTGTTAGCGGACAAGAACGGAAATCCATCTCAGGTTTAATTCCCTGTGTGTATAAACTTGCCACGACCTGAGGATTAGGCAGTGACAGTCACTCTTACACAATTGCATACACACTCGATGATTTTGATCTTATTAAAGCTGACACCCCATTTTGATTCATACTTTGATTCCCATTTAAACATAATTGCTTTTACAATAATGCTAATTTAGAAAAGAAGGAAAAGATGTGCAGTGGACAGTCACTCACACACTCCTACTACTCACTGTGATATATACTGTGAATTTTGGTCAGATAGATCTGAAAATATGTGTAAACTCAGCTTCAGCAGGTTTAGATTTCTAGCTCTTAAGGGAAAATGTTGGTCTTTTATTTTGTTGCTGTGGCAATATTGAAGTTGAAGACAATAAAGCTTGTTGAACTGAGGGCGGCAGGCAGGAATTATAGACAGACGGAAAGAGAGAACAAAATGTCTTGTACATCTCAGTATATTTAGTGTTTTAATCTGAGAGACTAACGCCTCCTTGTCTCTCTTGCTACTTCTTCCCTTGCATTGGTCCTCTCTCTTGGGAAAGATGCTGTTGTTCCATCACTGCCAAAGTAATATGTGTGGGAGGTGAGGTCTGCCTGAAGAGCCGGACGTGTTGTGTATTTGTGTGTGTGTGTGTGTGTGTGTGTGTGTCTTATAAGCAGGTTTGCAGAGTAAATCCTGAATCATTTCTTTTGCTTTGGTTGGTGTCAGAGGGCCTGTGTGCATCTGAAAGCCACCCAGTGTGTGTTATTGGATACTAAAGAGTTAATGGGTTTGTGGAGTTAAGGCTGATTTGTCACTGCACAGAGCGTAATTAGAGTCAGGCTGTACATATTTAGAGCTCTAATGAACTTGTTTCGAAGTTCACCTACTACATGTAACAAATCCATCGGCGAGCTGAGACTGTAATGAGTGTAATATAACTACATTCATTTATGTATGTAAGTCTATCAACAGTTTAAAAGTATTTTTTGAGGGCCTTTTCCAATATCTGCAGATGGGCATTGCTGATACGTGATCATTTGTGACAGTTATCTCTGTGCTAAATTTTGACCGTCTCTATGACCAATAATTCAGCATAGCGTTAGTTCAGGCAGGCCACGAAGTCGAGCTCAGCTCACAATCCCGGCTACAACAGCTGATCTCAAAGCCAGCCCTCATCAGCTGACGACTCAGCTGATTTACCGCTACGCATCCAATTGGCGAATGACAAGACACCATCACCAACACCAACCTGTGGGAGCGCACCAAGCAAGATCCCATAGAACTTCAAATTAAGGGAAGGAAGTGGAGCTGGAAAGGCCACACACTCAGAAGACACAATAAATCAATCACCAAACAGGCATTAACATGGAACCCACAAGGCAAGAGAAACAGAGGAAGACCTAGAACCACCTGGAGAAGAAGCACAGAATAAGATATTAAGGCTGAGGGGCTGTCATGGCAGCAACTGGATCGGAAGGCACAAGACCGAAGAGGGTGGAGGGCTTTCGTCAATGGCCTATGTTCCATAGGGAATACAAAAGCCTAAGTAAGTAAATATATGTAATTATTCAGAGCCTCAACTCAGTACTCAGTTGAAGCACCTTTGGCAGCGATTACAGCCTCGAGTCTTCTTAGGTATGACACGACAAGCTTTGCACACCTGGATTTGGGGATTTTTCATTCTTCTCTGCTGATCCTCTCGAGCTCTGTCAGGTTGGATGGGGCCGTCGGTGGACAGCCATTCTCAGGTCTGTCAAGGGGTGTTCACCTGGGTCCTGAAGGACATTGACAGAGTTGTCCCGAAGCCACTCCTGTGTTGTCTTGGCTGTGCACAGAGGGTTGTTGTCCTGTTGGAAGGTGACCCACCAGCCCAGTTAGAAGACCTGAGTGCTCTGGACCAGGTTTTCATCAAGGATATCTCTGTACTTTTCTCCCTTCAGCTTTACACCACCATAGCACAATCACCATGCCTCTCCGTGGTATTGTGCAGGTGATGAGCAGTGCCTGGTTTCCTCCAGACATGACCCTTAGAACTGAGGCTAAACATCAAAAATAAAAATCTTGGTTTCATCTGACCAGAGAATCTTGTTTCTCACAGTCTGAGACTCCTTAAGGTACTTTTGTGCAAAATCAGCAAGCGGGCTTTCATGTGTATTTCACTGAGGAGATGTTTCCCCTCTGACATAAAGCCCAGATCGGTTGAGTGTTGCAGTGATGGTTATCCTTCTGGAAGTTTCTCCCATCTCCACACAGGATCTCTGGAGCTCAACCAGAGTGACCACTGGGTTCTTGTTCACCTCTCTTACCAAGGTCTTCTCCTCGGTATGGCCGAGCAGCAAGCTCCAGGAAGAGTCCTGATTATTCCAGTCTTATTCCATTTAAGAAATATGGAGGCCACTGTGCTCTTGAAAGCAGAGCCTTAAATTCAGCAGAACTTGTGTTGTAGCCTTCCCCAGATCTGTGTCTCGACACAATCCTGTCTCTCAGCTCTGCAAGCAGTTCCTGTGACCTAATGGCTTGGTCCCTGCTCTGATATGCATTGTCAGCCGTGAGACCTCACATACTGTAGGCAGGTGTGTGCCTTTGCAAATAATTTCCAATCAATTGGATTTACCACAGGTGGACTGCAATCAAGGTGTAGAAACATCTCAGATGATGATTAAGAGAAATGGGAGGCACCTGAGCTAAATTTTAAGTGTCATAGCAAAGTTTCTGAATACTTGTCACATGTCAGTGTGGTATTTCAGTTTTTTTTCTTTTTAATAAATAAGCAAAAATTTCTAAAATCCTATTTTCGCTTTGTCATTATAGGGTAGTGTAGTTTTAATGGGGAAAAATGAATTTAAACGATTTTAGCTCAAGGCACATAACAAAATGTAAAAACAGTGAAGGGGTCTGAATGCACTGTACCTGTTGGTCTCCTATTGACCCCCTATATACTGCTGTCCGTGTATGGTATACCTAGTATATAGTATGTACCCCGTCTCTTCCAAGTTCCCAAGTACAGAATATACAGCAAACGATACCAGGTTTCCTGCATGTAAAATAGTTTGTGGTAGTTTGATTAAACAAAACATTTTTTTATTATTTGCAGCGTTTCTATTTAGGAATATACTCTACTCACAAAAAGTTAGGGATATTCGGCTTTCGGATGAAATTTCAGAATGCACCTAAAATGCACTATAACCTTTACAGGTGAACTTAATTTGACCTTCTCTAAACTTTTGA
Organism: Oplegnathus fasciatus; assembly: GCA_003416845.1. Taxonomy (NCBI): domain Eukaryota; kingdom Metazoa; phylum Chordata; class Actinopteri; order Centrarchiformes; family Oplegnathidae; genus Oplegnathus; species Oplegnathus fasciatus. The sequence goes on from NTHP01000023.1 coordinate 817,310, forward strand.
ATGCACATGNTCCCCTTTAAGCCCACCAGGTAAAAATATTAATTAAAAAATGAATAAAGACAAACATACACATTTATTGTCTATTTAAAAATACAATATAAACTACATACAAAAATGTAAACTATACATGCTTATCATGCTTTATGCCATTGCAATGAACCATACTATGCTATTGATGCAGCATGTGGTCTGTTTGCTACAGTACCATACTAAAAGTCATGTTTTAATTTTAATTTCAAAAGAAACAATATTTCTAATTCAAGTTATATTCTAACATACACTACTCACAAAAAGTTAGGGATATTCGGCTTTCGGATGAAATTCAGAATGCACCTAAAATGCACTATAACCTTTACAGGTGAACTTAATTTGACCTTCTCTAAACTTTTGAATGCACATGTCCAACTGTTCANTTTGTATTTAAACAGTCCTCTTCATCATGCTGTTCACATTTTGACATCATGAGACCAAGACGACACCTAACAATCGATCAACAGTACCTGGCCATTGCGAGGCTTCAAACGGGATGTTCTCAGAGGGAAGTTGCCACTGAGCTTAGAGTGTCACAGAGTGTCATCAGCAGGTTGCAGCAGAGACACCGAGAGACTTTAAGAGTCACAGAAAGGCATAGAAGTGGACGTCCTTTGGCTACATCCCATGCTGATGACCCCTTTACTGTGAACAGTGCCCTGCGGAACTGGATGGTGAATGCCACTCAACTCTAGGCACATTTAAGGGAGGTGGGAGGCACCCGAGTGCCACGTCAGACCATTCGAAACCGCTTACATCAGCATGGTGCTAGACGACCTGCAAGGGTACCTGACCACACCACCAGGCACAGGCGTTATCGTCTTGCATGGGCCAGGGAGCATTTGCGCTGGACGAGGAACCAGTGGGCCTCAGTGCTGTTCTCTGATGAAAGTCGATTCACTTTGAGCAGAAATGATGGCCGCCAACGCTGTCGGAGACGTCAAGGAGAATGCTATGCATCAGCCACTGTTGTCACCAGAGAAAACCTATGGGATCAGCTGAGTTGTCCTGTAGAGGGTCGTAACCCCGCACCCCAGAACCTCAATGACCTGAGGGCAGCCCTTCAAGAAGAGTGGAATGCCATGCCTCAGCAGACAATAAGTCGACTTGTGAACAGCATGAGATGTTGTTGTCAAGCTGTAATTGATGCTCAAG
>NTHP01000023.1:818589-859814 GCA_003416845.1 Oplegnathus fasciatus
ATACATGACAAGTTATTGAGACATTGACATTTTTTGTTGTGGTATACCCACCACTGTTGTTAGCTTTTGTTTCAATAAATTGTTTGAGATGAAGAAATTACCATTGCATGCTTCTACTTAAATGCCCTACTTTCATGATATAATATCACTGTAGCATGAACTTTTTACATTTTCCATAAATTTCACCTGAAAGTCGAATATCCCTAACTTTTTGTGAGTAGTGTATATGTGAGCAAAATATGAACCAAAATAAGCCATAAAACATTTCTGAAAAGGCCATGGGACAAGGACATGGGTCCACAACATTAGCTAATATTACAGAACCTTAGTTTATACTTACGTGGTGTAACAAATGTGCAATTAATCAAATTACCAAAACCAAGTGATATTGAAGTGAAGCTGGGACTTTTGGGGCCACTGAGGATTTTGTGAGTGAGCACACACGAAATGTTGGTATGTTGGGTTGAATTGAACCTGTTGGTCGTAAACTGTGTTTAAACTGTATTTAAGACAGACAACATTTTAGGGCAGTAATTTTACCATTCATCTTTGTCTTCTCTTTCAAATAAGTTTGGGGGTTTCTTTACAACCATTTTCAGATACTGGTGAAAGTTCAGTTTTAACTAGCGAGAATTATCCTTCAGGACCATCTTGAAACAGAATTTCCTAAACAACCACCACTCCTTGAACAACTAATGATAATTATTTTACGGTTAATGGTTCCTCTAAGCAAGGTAAGGCAGGTTTTACAGTGTTTTTTTTCTAGACTGGCAAGTATAATCCACTGACACAACACAGCAAAGGATTTCTTTGCTTGAACACCAAATGCACAAAGCCATATGATATACAAATATTATTAAAAAACATTTTCACCTGCCGCCGTCGAGGCTGAACCTCCATCATATCTGATATGAACAACACTGAATGGCCAATATCTGATTTTTAATAAAAAGGATAATATTGGCATCATATATTGCAGTAGCACGCCTATACTACAAACTGTATACCTCACTAATCATACAAAACATAGATTTTTTTAAGGCATATTCGATACGAGAGAGAGAGACAGAGGGGAGTAAAGTTCAATTGAGGCGCATATGAAAATAAAAGAAAATGCTATAAAAAATATGAATGATTCTTTCAGTCACAGTCACTGTCCTTGTGAACCATGGAGCTGATTAGATTGCATCCAGTTGCAGAGCATGTACAGGCCAAAAGTTAAGAAAACTAAAACAAAATAAAAATAACTAATAAAGCTTGCGTGCCTATTTGATTTTCAGACAAAACAGTGAGCCACAATCATCAGTGTAATGGTGAACAAATAACATAAAGAACAAAGATGAAGAGCAGGAGGGAAAAAACACAACACTGATGGGGTACCACTGTTTATTTTAAGGACTTTAACGTGACTTACAGTTGGTTTCCCTGACCAGAATCTGAACTTGTCTTCTCTGAAAGAACTTTTTGATTAAATAGGATTAGCAGGGCACAAGGGAACAGGGAATGCTTTTCAACCTCAACCTAAGAACACAGCTTCAAGCATCCCCTGCTCGCATTGATGCTCAAAGAGCCATATTGGATTGATGCGTAATTACAAGAGGAATCAGACAAAATGGGGTGAGTCACTCCCAAATCAAACACGTCGTGAACTGAATGCCGAAGGTGTCATCCCGACATGAATGTATTATAAGTACAAGAGCTGTGCTGGCAATGATAATGTGAGGGGGAACGCATTGCTCCCGTGGCATGACTTCAAGTTGAAAGTGTAGTTTGAAAAGGGTATTACAATAATAGTTTCAGGATTCAGAGGGAGTTGGAGAGAAAGAGAGGTGAAATGTGGATTTGAAGGAACAGAGGCAAGAGAAGAGGACAAAATGAAATGTCATGTGGCTGCAAAGGAAACTGTTTTACAACCTGAACTGCTTTTTCATTTATGAATGTTAAGTGGCACATGAGAAGCCGATAATATACCTCTAGAATTTTCATGTTGACCACATCAATATGGTGTGTGTGTGAGTTTGTGTGTGTGCAAGATATTGTTCACCTTGTTATTAAGCCTTGTTAAGTGATGCTGCCCATTGAGCTTGATCATATTCCCCCACTGCTTCATACACCCATTTTCACACACAGACCTTCAGCTTCTTATTGAGATGCTGGTTTGCTTTTCCAAGCCGCCCACTCATCCGCCCTTTATTCTGCCGCAGGGCAGCTGTACCAAGCCAGCCCTGCTGTGTAGGCCAGAGAAGGTGTACGGCGCTCACATACACACAAACACACACTGGGAACATAGCTGTGTACACCGCAGGGGGAGAAGAGATTACATGGTTATAACACACAGCTGGTGTGCACGCGTACAGGGCATAATAATACCCATACCTAAGCTGACCTCTTGTGTTCTAGGTAAGATCAGAACATTGGATGTTCCCTCACCATTATGTAAATGTTGTTTATTAATTTTTGCAGCCTTAAATTTCCATAAAGGCATTTTTAGCTCAGGACACCCATCTTGGTTAACAGTTCAGGGTCAGTTTGTTCCAAGCTAAGCTCTTGTTACACATTTTCATGCATGGAGCTCATCCAAATGCCCAGCACAGAAGAGCAGCAGTTCAAATAACAATATTTAGTTTCATTGAACAATACTGTACAGATATTTTATTCATGACGGTAGAGTAACCTTTTAAATAAGTGATCATGAAGTGCAACCTATGACACCCACAACCACAAATGTACCAGCCTAATTGAGCTGCTTTTGTGTGAAAACACTTCTGATAATTATCAGGACCTTTTTCAGAAACTGTTTTGGTTTTTGGCAAATCAGTTATTTTGATTGCTATATGAGGAGTCTGCTGTAAAAACAGCATAACAGAATGCAAATATGCAACCAACCCTACAGCCAGCTTTATTTGCATACTAATTTACCTGGGCATTAGTTTGGCTGGAAACCGTTATCAACTACTAACGCTTTAGAACAGCTAATAGGCATTTACAGCTAATAACAATGCTGGCACGGACTTAAAATTTTCAATGAATATTCAGTTGTTTGTATAAAGCTGCTTCCACACCACAAGGCTCACACCAGTGATATCAAATCCATGAACCGTTGTCACTCTGTAACCAGAGGAGGTGATGTGTAGATTTTTTAATTGTGTGTCCATAAAGCCTGGCTGCAGAGCTGTAAGAACAAAACAGAGACCCATGCTATGTGAACATGAGGCATGTGGCGTGTGTCCAGAATGTGTCAAAATACGTTTAAGTTGAAGAAAATGTAATATCCGTCACTTTCTCTAGATATATTTATGGTCCAAAAGTTTCCAGTGAGCACTTTCTCTCGCTTCCATTTTGACATTACATTTTTGACAAGTATGGCATTGTCCCAGCCACCCCGCCACCTGTCTGACTTGCATTTACTTTGACATTGTCACTACCACCTGTCACCACCTCTGGGGGTGTTTCCCAGTGGTGATCTGATCTCTAATATACTTACAGTGGGTATTTATACCTTTATTACAGTCTGTTTGAATTATTGTGTAGAAGAAAGATTATCACCTTCCTCCTTCCAGTCATGTCAGAGTTATCGTACATATCATTTGCTGACTGCATAGAAACTTTCACAAAAGTTTCCTGGTGGTAATTACAAGTATATGAGTATATTTTTTTCTATCCTCTGACATTGCGGATACAACTGTCTAAAGTAATACAATCAAAACTATTAGTTAAATTCACAGCAACACAAATCAGCCCTGCTTAAGGAAAGCAATGTCTGCTTCTGTTTAATTATGGATAATATTTATGTGATATAGACTAAATAAAAAATAATATATGGAAACGGCGGCCATAATCAGTAAAACACATGAATGCCTACAATCCACAGAAAATAGATGTTTTCACAAATATAGCCCAAAAAAGAAGAATACAAGACAAAAAAACTTCAAAAAACTTAAAACTAATTTTTTGGGCAAGTCTTGGGTAATTTTGTTGACTGTTTCTGGCCCAGCCGTTCAGTTAACTGTGTCTAAATATTGCATGTTTAAATCCAATGATTAATTAATTAATTCTTCTACCCAGTACTTACACTTATTCACCTATATAAAGACTGGAAACAGGGTGCAACTGCTAGTTTGACTATGTCCAATGGTAGCCTGGACTATTTCTTGGGTATAATCACTGTGCCTGGCCAAGATATTGTTCAGCACATAACCCCCTGTAAAACTACAGTATGTCAGTTTTACACTTTTTTGTTTTGTACGTTTTTGTACGGATTAAACACAAGATATAACATGTTAATTACAGCAGTAAGTTTTAGACTTGCTGGTAGGTGTTTTTTGTTACCTTTAAACAGGCTCAGGTTAGATGTTCCCCCCTGCTTCCAGTCCTTATGCTAAGCTAAGCTAATCGACTGCTGGCAGTGGCTTCATATTTATGGAATAGACATGACAGCAGTATCAATCTTTTCATCTAACTCAAGCCTCATGTAACGAAAAAGCATATTTTTAACTAAGGACAACAAGCTCGACAAGGTAAACATAAACATTAAACTACTATGTACAGATATAAATGTATATAAAAAATAATATTTATACAGTGTGTGTATGTGTGTGTGAGTGTATATATATATATATATATATATATATATATATATATATATTTATATATTTATATATATAAATAAAACAACAATAACATTTGTAGACAGTAAGACAATAGCCAATATAATTTCTGTAACAGGTAGCTTTATATACATGAGGTAGGTGGATATGACAGTATATACAGTATACACAGCATACATAGATTTGTGTTTGAGTGATGATATTTACGTGGTAAGAACAGTGTGTATTTAAACAATGAGAATATATAATTTACAGTCCAGTGGAGGGTTATTCCACAGGGATTTACCAAAATGTCATACTATTTCTTCCAATGACCTCCATTATATTTAGCGTCTCTTTTTGTTGCCCAAGTGTTCTTTATAAAAATTCTTTTGGAATGAGCTAAAATATATTCGTAAGAGAAGGGCATTACGTCATTTCTCCAAGTCTTGCACTTTTGCAGGTTGTCAGATACAGTTTTATCAGTACTCTTGGCACCACATACAATATAACTGGCTCACTTAGCACCACGACTGCCTGGCCTGATCAGCAATGCTACACTTTGACCTCAGCTGTATTAGTGAGATTAATCGTCACAGTAATGATTTGTGTCCAGCAAGATCAACAATAAATGACAAAGAAGGCTGGAAGCATTAGACCTGCTCTGAAGTACTTGAGCGAACACGCAGGACTACCCTCTCACACACACAGCCGGAGGCCAGCGCTTGTCCAATCAATAGACAAATTAACAAGACAAATTAAATTTGTGTAATTACAGCACCCTTGCAGAATGGAAAAGGTTTGCCGGCAGGGGGTCAGATAAGGATTGACAGGAGTGTGTGTTTGCTTTTGAACCCTTCCCTTGAATCAAAGGACTCTCAACACTTTACGTTGTCAGATATTTGTTCATATGGTGCCACAACCAGAAAGGAGGATTGAGTGATGAATGAAGACCATAAATGGAAGAAAAGGGATTGAGCAAGCAACAGCACACACAAACACACAGATTCTCTTCGGCATTACGTTCAATTTCCATAGAGCTGTTTTGTAGCAGTACCCCCCCAGCTTAGCACTTAGCACTTAGCGGCTTTCAAATAGGAACTGCTGCTGGATGCGGAGATCCAATATGCGTTGGCTGCGGAGCTGGCTAGCTAGCTGACAGATCGTTTATACAAGAAGCTCTCTGCTCTGCTCTTGCTGCATCGCCTGCTGATTCGTACACAGGCGGACTTCTGTGGCCATTAGTGTATATGTGACTGCTTGTGTGTGTGTGTGAGGGTGATGGGTGGGTGTATGTGTGTAGCAGTGTGATTTGTAATGCTGTTTATGCAGTCCATATGCTCTCGGTTTGACTCCTGTGTATCCTCAGGCTGTCAGAAGAGGAGGACATTTTTCATATTTAAGAGCCCCCAACTCTGTGGGAGTTCAAGCTTTCCTTGCACACAAAGCACACACTGTAACTCTCTCATACTCTATCTCGCTCGCTCTTGCTCTCTCTCTCTCTCACTCCCTCTTCTCTGTCTCAGAGTAGGAGGTAATGAATTACGTATGAGTAGCTGAAAAGAAGCCTGGTCGTGTGGATGAGCCCTTTTAAGAGCAAAGTCTTGTCCTAACCCTAGTACACCCAGAGCATTTAAAAGGCGTGCCAGCCCCTATGAAGATGCTCCCATTTGGCCCGCCGGCCCGCTGCACTCCCAGCTAACCTTTCTTCTCACATTCTTTTCTTTATCCATTTCTGTTTGTATGTCTTTGTGTAGCTCTTTCACTCAGTTCAGTTCCATTTAACTTTACCAAAAGCAACAGAAGAGAAGTTCAACAGTTATTATGCTATCCAGAGGAACAATAATCTACATGTTTTTATGTGGCTATAAGGCTGTAGGATTTTTCCTACATCCTGCATCAGATCTCCCCTCTCCGTTCCATTTTCTCTCCCTCTTGCTGTTGAGAAAATAAAGTTCTTGGTACAGAGGCTTATAAGCTAAATCAAACTTTGTTTACCTTTTAACAGGATAAATTCATTGTTGGTTTTAGTCTCTTCAGGGCTCTCTCACAGGTTCTTAACATTTGTTTAGCCATGTACTAATAGGACTACTGTATGTGGGTCGAAGGGGTAAACAATAACTATATTGGCTACTGTTATTCATTTGATTATAACTGACAGACATCTGTCTGGCTTCCAGTCCCTCTTTTTATAGTTTCTGGATTATACAGATAGTACTTTGGGGAGATTTTGGGAGGCATTATTGATGAATAATTCAGGTTCATAACATCTCTGTTGGAAACAAAAAAAGTACATTTAAACCTGTTTAGCTCATTAAATATGAAAATGATAATCAACAAAAAAATGTGATTGTCACCTTGATGAAGTTAAAGGACTGCAGCATATCCTCAACTCAGATTCTTTCTTTCTTTCTTTGCTTCCTCCATCTGCTTTCTATTTGTCCTGTCTTTCATCCATCGTCATGTTCTTCTCTACTCATCACCTTCTGTCTCCCTTTTGTTTTGTCTGCATTGTTCATTCCTCATTTATTCCCCTCACTGTCCGTCATCCCACCTGTCATCTGTCATCTCGTAACTTGGCCTTCTTCTCAGCTTCGTGCTCAATCACACTTGCTCCCAATCTTTCCTCTGTAAGTCGCCACTCTGATTTCTCCTCCTCTACCCTTACTTTTCCATTTCCTTCTCTCCTACACGTCCTCCTCTTTTTTTTCTTCCCGCCTTTTGGCTCTTACAGCTCCTTGTCTTCCCCTTGCTTCTCTCTCTCTCTCTCTCTCTCTCTCTCTCTAACTCTCTCTCTCTCTCGCTCTGTCTCTCTCTTCTCGCTGCTTCACTTCTCTCCTGCGTTCCTCCTTTGAGACCTCTGAAGTCTGTGTTCATCTCTTGGGAAAATGTCACGTCAATCTTGACAAGAAGGCTCCTTAGCCGGGCCAGACGATCGGCTGGTCAATCTACCTTTTAACTGGTTTTGGGTGTCTGTCTGTGTGAGTGTGCATGTGCACTTTCCTGCACATACCTACATCTAGCATACAGGTGTCCGTATGCATTTACACACATTCATGTGTACAAGTATGCACATCTGTGAAAAGGTCTTTTTTTGTCAGGCTTATGCAGCTGTCCTTTGTGGCTTTGAGTGTACTGCCAGCTCTGACATATCTGGCTGCCCCAGTGCGGGTGTAAAAGGAGGGTTGGGGGTGCAAGCGTTAGCATACATTGGGGTTCAAGGAAGAAGGAAATCCCCCTGAGGGTGGGGAGGGCACAGCCTGAAGAATGGAAATTGAAAGACGTGTGAGATAAAGAAGAAAAACAGGTGTAAGGTCCCAGATGGGACAGTAAATGAGAAAAGGGAATGAATGAGGTTACTGAGATGTGGGGAGAGTGAGGTAGAGTCTAAAGACGACAATGTGTAAGTTAAACAAAGGAGGGAGGCTTTGGATTGAACTGATACATTGAATTTACTCTGTTCTCTTTGGTCAATTGTCGGCCCTCGGCTAATATATTAAAAATTAATTGGATCATTCCTGAAGTGCAGCAGCAACTCATCTTGCAGCTGGAGCGGGCTAAATCAACTTGCAGGTAATTGAAGGAGTTGAGAGGAAAAGAGAGGCTAACAACAAACTTGCACTCACTGTAGCTTGAAAAATGACATTGTTAGGGCTTTGAATTTTTTTACCTATATGAGAGGCAGCATAATGAAGTATGGGGCACTCATCACAGAGGCACATCTCTGCCTTGACAAGGCAATTAGAGAAGAGCAGCATCTCATGTGCTCAAGGTGAAGACGCAGCAAGATTCATTACATGATATAATTTGAGAGGGACGTGATAATGTTATTGCACACATTACATTAAGAATCAACACATCTCAATACATGTCATAAGTAAGCCTGATAGAAAAAAAGGGGGTTTCACAAAGGCTCAGTGAAAAGCAAAATGTCAGTCGAAAGCATTTGTGAATTATTTGAAAGCAGCACAATGTAAAAATGTCAGTTATGGTGAAAAAGTTAATGAAAGAGTGAAGCAAGGCAGGAGGTAAAAGAGAGAGACGGAGGATGAAAGAGTGCTGATAGACAGACTGACATTGCAAGAGATGCAGCAAGAGGGATGACGAAAGCTCAGCTGAAGTCAGACACACAGCGGATTGAAGAGCAGTAAGAAAGGAATTTGATTCTTGTCGATCTCCTTTCACTTCCAACTTCTACTGACTCAAGCATGAAGACAAATGTCATAGTGCAGAAGATAGTGAAATTCACACTGGAGTTTTGTCTCAGTGTTAATTATAATTCTAGGATATACCGTTACCACCTCAGTTTGCAAAACTAGGAGTTAACCAGGAAAATGCCAAATGGGAGTTCTCACAATGAAACATAAGAACAAATGCTTTAGTGGAAACTGAATCCCTAATTCAGGCAGTGGGAGTGTGGGAGTGTAGCTTCAGGGTAGCAGCAGGGAAAATTAGGAACAATGAGCTATTGGACATGAACTGTGACGGCTTATTATTTTTTAATTGAATACAGCCAACAGAGACATACTGCAATCTTGACCTAAATTATAATTTCCAAATAACATAATTACAACAGATTTTTTGTGAAGTCACTGCTGTCAAAGTTGTATTTTTTTCCACATTTACTGAATTGAATGTAAATACATCACCTTATTTCGCTCAGACTTTGCCATAACTTTACTTTTTGTCCTCACTGCCCCAAGAAGAGTGTGGACTAATGCAAAGGTGGAACAGTCCTTAATGTAATGATCAGCTGCAGGATAGTCATGTTAGGAGAGACTTCAGTACACTAGAATGACGGACTCCATTAGTCAAGGCAGCTTCTGACTGTGGAAGACTTCTCATGGGCAATAACAGGAAGAAAAATAAAATTACACCAGTTTTATCCTTTTGACTTCATAAAAATAGACCCAGGAGAATATTTGCACGCTCTTCGCAAACGATTAGAGGACTACAAATAATTCAGTGAATGGCCATAATGGAGACCCCGTTTATTAAGTCCAGAAATTGACATTTAGAAAATTGTGAGTCTCCGTTCTGATCTCTAAATACAAGCCACAACCACCACAGTATGCAAGCAGAAACACAAAGATGCTTAGCATTCAGTGTTATGTGTCTGCATGAACTTTTGAAGTTCAGCATGCATGATGATGGATTGCCAATGCTGGTTGGTAGACATGCGTTCCCATAATTCCTTACATATGGTGCCGTGCACACAACCAGTCTTAACCACTTCATTAACTTTTAATTTCCCATTTGAGTAAGTTAGAAAATAGAATGTAATAACTTTTGTCTGATGTTTGTTGACTGCCATGAGATGTGAAGAAAAAAACTACACGGCTCTATGCAATAATCCTCATTAAAGCTAATATACAGAGACATTATTAGCCATTTGGCAAGTTATGTACCAAACTGTCAGTGTGCACTCTATAATATATGGCACTTAATACACTACTTAATTGTTTGGCGTGCATCAGTTAGTTACGATGGTTTCAGTGCTGTTTTAGAGACTTGAAAACCAGCACTAAATATTGGTTGTCAACAGCTTTAAACCAAAACTACTGATACTGTATAAGCTCTCAAGACTCAATATTTCTTAACACCTGATGATTTCAAAGTAATGTCACCCCTCACCAGTCCTCCCTGTCTCTCTCTTTCTCCCTCTCTCCCCATCTAGAGCTAATAGATGGGACCCCCACCTTGAAAATCAACCATGGCTCTGGCACAGTGGTGCTACAGTTGCCAGGCAACGTGAACGTGGCAGACAGGCGGTGGCATCGGCTGGATGTCCGCAGCAACAGCAAGGTGGGACGCTTCACCCATTTAACACCAACCACCATTTGTTTAGCAAATAAGCTCCAAGTATATTCACACTGAGCTGTACTGACAGATGAAAAACATGTTTTTTTTCTTTCAATTTCACAGTTTCTTCACTAAAATGAAAAAATGTTTTCCTGCATTAAGATCTTTGACTTTTAAATAGATGTAAGACGACTATCAATTTAAATACGTCATTCATATGAACAAATTAATTTGTCCTGTTTACACTCATATTAGCTAAGACATGCCACCTACTCATGCTCAGATATTAAAGGGTGTAACTGTTTACAGGTTATGTAAATACTTTTGTCCTTTGAGATTGCACATATGCACTTTCAAACAAATATCACATGTAAAGGAGGACACTAGTGCTGAAAGTGTTTGAGGATGCCAATAAACTACTAACACAATATAGTTATGGTGCTGAACTGAGCCGGTGTTGGCTTGACAAGACGGTAGCTTTACACTTACTGAGCATCCACCCACACCTTCGGCCTCATCATCTCATGCAGCCTGCAGGTAGTTATGAATGAATCTGGGTTTGACAGCTACATTTATAATGGGAAATTTGTGTGTTGCACACAAATTGAATGCATCTTGATACAGTCTAGATGTGTCAAATCGAATCCAGTCAGAATATGACTGGAGGTTTCCAGCCCCTGAAAAGACAACTCAACTTTGGTCAACTTTAGTGATGCAGACTTTGTCTGCTGCTTTTGGTAAAACTGATATGTTTCTGTCGCTGTAGGGGTGACTTTGGTATCCTTGACAATATAAGAATAAAATATGATTCTCCTGCTTTGTATGGCACACTCCACTGAGAGGAAGTGGGGAATGTAACTTTGTCAGTGTTGGATGACAGAGTTTAACCTTTCTTCCAGGAGAAAAGAAAATGTGTTATTTGCAACTATTCCAATTTTCACCTCATCTTAAGATATCCCAAAAAGAGTACTGCACAGGTGGTGTTGTGTTAAACCTCACCATCTGTTAGATACCTTGTCCAGACCTGACTAAAGGTTTACTGTTTGCTTGAGTGAATGAGATGGATGAAACAAGTTGCTGCTGTAGTTCAGTTTTACATCTTGCAGGTGACATGTCTGAAATTATACTTCATATTACTGAGCAATGCCATTGACCTGGTTTTTACCACATTTACACATGCCATTCATGTGAACTAGTTTTGGCCATTTTTTATGCAAAATTTGTAACAGCACCACAGTAAACCTTAGTTGATATGGGTAGTTAGACCAAAAATAAATTCTGCCTGTTGAAATAAATCTAAAAACCAGTGGCCAGGGAACGTGCTGAACATGGATCAGGGCATTCTTGACAAGTTGAATAACAGCAAAAAGTCCTGCTGAGCTACCCAATAATTGTTTGATGGTGCCAAACATTAACATGTCACATTTTCAAACTAAATGTTCTTATTCGATGCAATCAGTTAGTGATTCCTGTCATTGTTGTGAACGATTAACATTTCACAGATGACATTTCTGTCCATTGTAACCTTACAGCTGAGGTTCCGGAAATATTTCATGTCATGGACTCCAAATATCGCCCATTTGGCCCCATGCAAGCCTATTTGATAAGATTATTAGGGACCCAAATGGGGAAGATGTTAGTTGGTGATTTAATATTATAGAACTGTCTGCATCGTACAGTGCCGGGGAAGATAATAGTGGTGAGAGTGAGACGAATGATTGCAATAGCCCTCCTTTGACATTCTCTACCCAGGATCATTTCAAGTGAATTTGATTCAAGTGAAATTAAGCTAATCTTCATTTGACTGAAGACCGCCTGGAGCTCTTCACCTCCAAGGGCTCACACATAACCACTGCCTTATAGTTCTTGCCCCTCTTACATATCAAGAAGACAGTCAGTGATCCTATTTTTAGAGTCTTTAATATAACCCAGCCTGAAAGCTTGAAGCTTCACAGTCTCACTCTGAGCTTAGGACACATTATAGCAGAAACTCATTCCAACATAGATGAGGACCACTTCGGTAAAAGCACGGGACTGAGTCAGGTCTTTGTCAACACAAAATAAAAGCCTTTTCATATTCAGCATCATCAAAAGTCTCTTTAAAACCTAAAACTGAATAGTCGCACTTGATTTGCTTCAGTTAGCTGGTTACTCAAAGATCCGTGATGTTCTCCAAACCCCCCCTTCAAAAAACACTGCTTGCACTCCATTAAGTGCAGGCTAACCATTTCAATGAAGGTCATGCCATTGGGAACCATGTCTTGCCACTAGTTTGCCACTTACATGTGTGTTTGGTTTGTGTTCTTTGCCAAACTGTTCAGTACCACACAACCATTGTAACAGAAAGGCCCACAGTTTTGTTCATCTTTTTTATTCGTTGAATTTCATTTGAAAAACAGCTTTAGGGTCAGCTTCACACTGACACATGCACAAACACAGAGTACATGTGCTCAGTATTGAGAATGAGAGCAGCCAGACAAACACATGAATGCACCAAGACTTTGGATAGTATAATAGCTTTATTCTGTATTTATTATTATTGTATCCATGCAATCATGAATACAATAATGCAATGAGACCTTTGTTATTATAACAGGGATTATTCTGCATCACAACGGTGTTATTCTAAATCACATGTGAATCTTTTCATTCATCCTGAATAGTCAGCAGCAGCTTATCCAACCTGGTTGTGTGACCTGGTTGGGTAAGCTGCCGTTGTGTGACGGCGTGAGATCAAAAGCAGCAAAGACAGAGCTGCTGTCTGTAGATTTACTGTACGATTCCGCTGCCAACAATCTAACCATGAGCAGTGTTTCTGTAACTTTATACAACAAAGTTTAGCCATGAATCAGATATTACCTAAACTGTCTGTCTGAAACTGTCGCCGTACAGTACATGGACAACATACAACAATATACTGTAGAATAGAATAATAGATTGAAACAAATACTGGATCAATGTACTCCTTGAGGAAACATTTCTATTGACGGATGTAAAGCCTTCTGAAACTGGTCTGGAAACTTGTAAAGAACTGAAGTTGTTTGTGTAATGTAATGTAGTCTGTACAGCGTGTGTTAATGTTTACTCCTGCAAACAACCACTGCTACTGAGCAATCAGCTGGCACAGCTGGTATACAGTATATTAGCTGCTGTTTCCCGACACATGTGCCTCCTGTTACTGCTGATTTTACAGTGAAATTAAAAGCCTTAAGTGGCAAACATGCCTCTGTCATTTTATTGTAAAGAGTAAAGGACATGCCTACACCCACATGTGTGAGGTCAATTTTATGATTTCATTGGCATATTTTGCCACTCCAAATTATACAGTTCAGTAGTTGTCTCACTCCAACAGCTGTTTCAGGGTGTTTATGCAAGTCGCCGTCCGGGGGAACATCACCTACTGTATAATATTCTCGTTCATCTCCCTTTACTGTCATGTCCCCTTGACTGCATTCGATCTAAATCACGGACCACTTTGCTTTTGTTTTTTTTACCGTCTATCTTTGAGTAAAACCATTCACACTATATCTGTCAAAAGTGCTGCTCTCTAATACCACTACTGATTCTGCTAAATGTGTTACAAACCTCACAGAAAAAAGCACAGGATTTAGTATAAGAATACAAACATATTCTTGCATATAGTTCAGTTCAGTGTTCCAAAGCTGTTTTAAGTCACTAACTTATAGCTTTAAATATCTGACGTAAATATTGCAACTAAAATGTCTCCTCTTTGGACACAGAAACAGTGAAAGGTTGCATTCTTTCACATATGAAAGCTTTTATCACAGATGTGGAAACAGTTGATTCAAAGGTGATATGTTTTAACACAGTACTACTGGCTGGAACTGTATGGTAAAAACACTGGCACATACACAGAGTGCTGTTATCCACCAGTAATTGTGATGACATTTTCTTAGGAAATATCAGGTAAGGTCAAAAGTATTTGCAGCCCTTTAAAAGTCCTATACTGTTATAATACAGTACCAATGTACATGATACTTCCTAGTGTGAGTTGTAATGTAAGAATTAATCTTATGTCCAAAAAGATTAGATGAACACGTTTGTTAGATCCTTTCTTTAACGATTGCACAATCATTGGAACATACTGGTTGAAGATGTGAAGTCTTGCTTTTTGTTTGTGCGTTAACAGGAAACATAGCAGGCAGCAGGAGAATAATACGCACTAATGAAAGAAATGCGAGTCAAAGAGGCATCTCCCACTATAGCAATAATGCTAAAAGAGCACTTGACAGCAACAGGAGGTACACTCATTATAATGCGGAGAAATAGGGGACTTTATTAATACATTTTGTTTCTCTGGTAACATTCTATTCTGCATGTCCTTGTGTATTCTCTTCAGGAAGTGCGTTTCACCCTGGATCGCTGTTCAGGGGCAGCGGTAATGGAAATGGAGGGACTGGGCAGCTGGTTAACCACTGAGGACCAGTCTTCCTGTGAAGTGACGGGTGTTACACCCAACACTGATAGGTACACACAAACCCCTGAATGCGCACATACACACCTCTATTTTTGAAAGACAGATGTGACTTTATGTTTGGTGATGCGTAGAAGAGTGTGTGTCAGGGTTATTCAGTATGCTTTTAATTGAGGCCACATGTTTGCATGTTGCCAGATGAGGGGCCGTAGATTTTCCTATTTTTTTAATCAAACTGTTTGTGTGCACAAATGAAATAAAAAGTGCATAGCTTAAAGGTATGCTCCAGTGCTTCTATTTTGGAGTTAATACACATTTTGCATGTTTCTAATTTATTTCACTAATGTGAATAGTGTGAATATTTACCCATAGCCTTAGTCACAATTGTCAAAAGAACTGCATGATTATTAGAATTTAATTGGATTACAAAATGCTATACAGACCTATAGTATGTGCATTTATTAGCTAAGATCATGCAGTAGGGTCACAATCATGAAAGGGCTGTGCACAAGTATTCATGCCATAAAATAATAAGATGAAAATACTTTAGTTAGCTGATAGAAAATGAATAAACTTTAACTCTTGTACCACACGTTTTGGGCATGGGCATACATATAATGTACATTACACCATTCTTATTTGTCACTTTTTAATATTCTTTATTGAGGCTTGATGAGATTTGGTGACAACTGGAATGTGAGTTCTTTTTACCTCTTGATGGTACTGTGGTCTTCACCTTAAAGCTGAACTAATCAATATTTTTAAATAAGTGTAATATGTAAGGGGTTGCTCGCAGTGACAAGCCAACAAGAATTATCACCCAACTCTGCAGTTCTCAGCTCTACGGAGTGTCTTAGCGTCTTTTAGCTCCTTGTTTTGGATTTACAGCCTGCGACTTTAATGTTTTCTTTCAGTTTCAGCGCTCTTATCAGACCTGTCTCTGATTTACGTTTATCAACTCTAAATGAATGCTAATCTTCCTCCATGTCCATGCTGGATGTGTAAATAGGCAACTGCTAACACATTTGCCACAAAAACTTCATTGGGTGATAATGTGTCAGTGTTGTGTTACGCTTGTTCTGCTGAAACCAAGTGACTTTATGTGTTAACAAAAAGCCTGATTTTAATGTGTAATCAAGTCATTTTGTCATTGATTGGTTAGAATGACATGGCAGAATAAAGCAAAAGCTTTTGTTTGTGGCTGACATGTTTGATTTCCTGTGTTCAATGTTAAAAGGCTTGATTATAATAACCCGGGTGAAATCTAAAGCAATGGCTTTAGTCATGTCATTAATGACGTGTTGAAATCTTATTTAGTTCCAGTGTGTCGACGCTTCCACGTTGTTGCTTTGGATTTTCAAGTAATTTTGACAATTGTACTCAAATGACAAGGATGTGGCAGTGCATGTGTTATAAAAACAAGCATTAATGACAATCAGGGCTCATAGTGCACATATGTTCATGCCTTTATGTGTTTTAGACACCTGAACATGAGCCACGTGCTCCAGCTCGGTGGTGTAAACGAGGACATCCCCTACATCTACCCTCAGCTTCAGCACAAACACTTCACCGGCTGCATCCGCAACCTCGTCGTGGACAGCAAGGTAACACACCTGCACATGCAATAATGACACACATACACACCCGTAATAACCACACAACCATTAGCACACCAGCATGCAGGCAAACTCAAACTCACACCTGCACTCTAGCTGATAAATGGATTAATAACAGGTTTCAACACTCACAGTACCCTTGTGCCATGTAAGAGATGTTTTTTACGCTTTCAACTGTAGCCTCAAAACGCTTTCAAATACTCGTGAACTCCAAGGTTGAAATGGAATATGAACCTTTCCACCCCTGCTCAATCTCACCTCAAGTCAAGACTTTCAAGCAACCTTCTACTGCTCTGTCAGAGTTAAAAAGTCAAGGACTCCATGCTCAACCATGACAATCCGACCTGAACCCCCCAAAAACCCAAATAATTTATGTACGAACACAGGCCTCAGGTATGATAGCCTTTTGTGAATCCACTACCTTCTAAAGCCTGAAATTTTGGTTAAAATTGTATTTTCTGCTGCAATTTTTAGCTTGGCATCAAATAAACCTCTGACTAAGTGAGAAATTTTGCCTGCCAGTTCCAAACTATCAAGTCTTGCCTGACATAACTGGTATTTAGATACAAACGTCAGGGTCTTTAGACTGTATTCCCACTGATGGCACAGGGTAAGATGTGGATTCCCTGATAATCAAAAATCACATGGAAGAATGACCAAGTTGGTGTTTTAGCTTACTGCTTAAAATAGGTAATGTGTAACTTATCACTCTTTTAGAAGTAATATTACCTTTGTTACTCACTGCTAGTGTAATGTCTCACTCTCATATTGCTTGCATCTGTTCAAAAGTTCAAAATGAATTTACACCTGGTATAAAATGTGCTCTGTACTCAGATGTGCTCGCAATCTGATCGTGGAAAGTTTTCATTCCCTAGAAGGCGAGTGGGAGGGGAGCAGGAATTCTCATCTTTTATGACACTTTCGTAGGAGGCAACAGACACGTTGATTGGTTGTTTTTGCTATAGCCTAGTAGTGCTTGCAGCCGCATCGAACTTTGCGGCACTACTTCAAATTGGATGAAATGAGAAATGAACAACTGCTGCTACTGTAGGAGTGGATATTGCTGGACTCTTTCAGTGAAGTTACTTCTTCAAATGTTCAAGTGGAGGATCTTGGATAAATGCCTGCTCTTATTTTGAGTCTCAAAACTATAATCATCCCTGATATGCTTTTTACTTCTACTTGACTTCATTTAAAACTGAGTCACATATTTTATCTAAACTCTCATCTCTTGGTGTGAAAAACTAGCAAAGCCTTGTATAAAATTACACTCCCTAAAATTAGAGATACAATGAAATGCATACAGCCAAATACAACTGCATCTGCAGCCAGAGATGCACCACACTTACTTTTTCTCTCCTGATATTTCACCACCTTATCTCAGGGTGTTTGCCAATACTGTGTGCATATCTCATATCACTGTTTTGTTTCTGTTTGAAAATGAAAACCTGTAATTGCTACAGTGTGGAAGTGATTGGGATCATTCTTGTACGTGTAATGTAATGTGAGGCTTTAACTACACACTGTTCATACATTATATTGGCTCATGCAGTTGGAAATCATATTGTTCTAAACAACTGCTAAAATTAATGTTGTGTGAATTGATGATGACGACTGATCTCTTTACTCGTGTCTGGATTATGGTCACAAATGTACGTGTGTGTGTGTGTGTGTGTGTGTGTGTGTGTGTGTGACAGAAAATAGTAATAGACCAAAGGAAAGAAACTAAAGGCTAGTTGGCAGTGGGTTATTTGGGACTTAGCTTGAGAGACTCAGCGGCTAGCTCAAGTGGCCAGCACCAACGATGTTAGTCGAAGACATTCTTGTTCAGGTTTTGTTGTTTTGCGGTTGTCCAAAAGGAAACAAATCTGGAAATAGACAAGTAAGCAACTGGTGAAGGCTTTCTCAGTCCAACAGCAGCTCAACAAAATCAACCACACAACGCTGCTACCCTTAAGCACTTAATACACCTGAGCCTCTTGAGTTCATAGATGATAAGCCCCACAGTACCAGCCAGCCAAAAGAAGGAAGGAAGTCAATAATGAGAACCTCATAACATGAGCCTACTACTTAACCTATCGGTCACTTCTGGACAGTACCAATCATTAAATCATTTATCAATCTATTCTTAAAATGGAAATAAAATTATTTATTGACATTTACCCTAATGATGTAAGTGCATTTCAAACATATAATTGTGTAAATGGTAAATCTTCGTCAAAATCTCTGTCAGCTGTAAGATTAGTTACTTTATTTTTGTCTATTTTAAGGTAGCTTTTGTTTTTGTACTTTATATGAGTGTGTGTGTGTGTGTGTGTGTGTGTGTGTGTGTGTGTGTGTGTGTGTGTCTGACCTTGTTTTTTTCCTCTTTTCTGGTTGCCCACTCATGTTGTAGGGACCCATCTGCGATTCCAAGTTTGTGTGTATATGTGTATAACAGCAACCCAATTGTTTTGTGGGAAAGAGGCAGATATTGTTCTGACGGTTATCTTCAAATGTTAAACAGCCCAGTCAGTTGGTCACTTGGCCACTTGGTTTGTTCAAACCACTTTTGTCTAGTAGTCTGGTTAGGTATAAGGAGCCGCAGGGCCTCTAGGGATGGTGAGTGTGGCTGTTAGAATTGTCATCTTTCCACCTCCATAAACACAATTTATCTGTATCCATTCAGTAGACCTTTAAAGCTCTATTAAGATGCTGAATCTCAAGAGTGGGGATATAAAACATACGTTTCTCCCGCTGCAAGGCTTGCAGTTGGTGTGGTGCACCTTAGCTGGAGACGGAGCGGGAGGCTGCACAAACGTTATGTACTAATGAGAGAAATCTGCATGATGCGTGTGGGTGGACATGAGGATAATAAATCTCCAAAGAGCAAGCAACAGTAGGTGTACTGATGATTAATAATGTTGATGGACATGTTCCGGCATTGTATGATGTTATTTTCTCTTATTTTTTTCATTTGCTGGTGTTGTTCTTATTATCACAGAATACGGCAACGTCTCACATTTGTTGCCATAGCAACGTCATCTGTTTCACTTAAGGTGTGAGTGCCTGTGATGTGGTAAAGGTAGTTGACATAAATTTTTTTGCTTGTCTATATTATATTACTTGATCCTGTGATTAGGTATTTGGCTGTGTCTACTGTGAGTGTGCCTGTGTGTGTTTTCTATGGGCATCTGTGTCTGGCTCCAAAACAGAAATATGCTAATTTATAAAATGCAGACAGATAAACAGCATGTCAGCACCATGTCACCTCCATTAAACCTTTTGAAGTGTCATTTATGGCTGTATGCAAACAGTATGTGGTATGTGTGGATGTAGAAGAGAGTACACTAGACTGGGCTAAAGGCAGGAATGCACGTGAGCCCCCGTCCAGGAAAAGGGACAGGAAGAGATTTTTTCGATTTTATAATTGTGTTTCTATTCTGAAGTTGGGTCTCTCCCCTCTGGCTGTCATTCGTCATCGTCTGTTTTTAACTCCTTGTCCTGTCATTATTCTGCTTGTCTCTCTCCCTCAGCTCTCAGTCTAACATTACCGCTTTAAGTTTTTCTGTCACTGTCACTCCATGGAGGTTTACAGTTGCAGGGGGTTGGGCTAATGGCTTTTTTAATGCTAGTAGCTTTGAGTTTAAGTTGGATTTGCAATTTTTCCAATATTGAAAATATGTGTAGTCATTCTGGTAGAATACATTTTGAGACAAAATCTGCTGTCTGCATGTTTTAACAGTGCTGACAGTTTAGTAAAGGCCCTTTCCTTGTGTCAACATGACAATTCCCCCGTGCACAAAGCCAGATCCGTTAAAAAATCAAGTTTGGTGTGGAAGAACTTGCACAGAGCCCTGACCTCAACTCCATCCAACACCTTTGGAATGAACTGGAACACCGACTGCGAGCCAGGCTTTATCACCCAACATCAGTGTCCAACCTCACTAATGCTCTTGTGGGAGAAAATCCCTGAAGACAGGTTCCAAAATCTTGTGGAAAGCTTCCCAGAAGAGGGGAGGCTGTTATGGTTTTGGAATGAGAGGTTCATTTATCACATATGGGTGAATAGTTGGGGTGTCCACAAACCTTTAGTATATGCCCTGAAGCTTTTCTGGTGGCTCAGCGTAGCCCAGCACCTTACTAAGACACCTTACTGCATGTTGTGTTTTCATGAAATATTTCATTCATCTGTATTTCCAAAGTTGTTTTAATCTGACATTCAAATTGTGTGCTCTTTCAGTCTGACATTAAACTTGTTTTCTGTGTGTCCTTTGTATCAGCTCCTCTTGAGACGGAGCTGCTACGAGGTTCAGCCTTTTTTGGTGAAACTTCAGTCACTGCACAGCGCACTCCCAGCTGTAAACCTATACTGTATTTTGGTCTAGAATTTGTTTTTCACTTCCTGCGGGCAGAGACATTTTTATACCCAACACCTGAAATGAATCTTGGCAAATAGGGCAGCCTGCAGTGTCTCTATGTGGGAGTGTGACAGTCTTCTCAGCTGAAGCCACAATTTGTAATTTAAGTAGAAGCAGGTGTATTTTTGCGTTCAACTCATATACCGGTCCAAGTGTTTTGCTTAGACACACAGGTACACACACGGCACAGTGACACAGATGCACAGTCAGATCAATTGGAGACACCCCAATGTGTCTTTCAGTCATTGATTGCTAATGTCTGTTTTTCGGTTCGTAGCAATCAACATGATCGGTCCAACCCCAGCAAACAGGAGCTGTAGCTTTTAAAGGTCAGCAACCAATAAGATGCCTCATTGCTGGAGGTCAGAGCCAATCAGCAGCTCCCTGGCGGCATGACTCACTGTCAGTTTTTACGATCCTTTGCATTCTTACGTCCTCGCCGCAGCACCAACAGAACTCATAAAGTCCGGGTTAGGCAGAGAGGTGATTGAACATATTAATGTCTTTTATGGCACACTTTTGTGAGGGACACAAATTTAGGTGTTCAAGGTTCTTCCGTCCTTTCAGCTTTCTGTGCTGTTGGCCATGCTGTTTGTCCGTTAGAAGATTGGTCCAGGGTTTGGTTTCATCACTTTAGGTAGAGAGAGTCTGAGAGGGTATTGAGAGAGAGAGAGAGCGAGAGAGAGAGATGAGAGTGGGAAAGAAGAGAAGGCCACAGTGTACCCTGAGCTCATGTCCTTCAACGCATTTGAAAGTTTCCTTCCTGAATTCTTTCATTTTCACCCTGTTTGACTTTATTTTCTTCTTTTCAAACCCTAACTCCCCCTCTGGCTACTTACCCCCTACCTGTCTGTCCGTGTCTTCCCCAATCCCCTGTCGCTGCTGTCACTTTGCCTTTTTCTCTCCTGTTTGTAAGCTACTTACTTGCTGGCAACTCTTCCTACTTCTCGGCTCAACTTTACTCACCTCTTTCCCAATCTTTCCATCTGTTCTCTTACCTCTTCCCCTCTTCTTTGTCCTCTCCTCTTTGTTCATCTTTCTTCTGTTCCTTTCTCATTTCCCCTCATATCCCCATCTCTCCTTCCTCCACCTCTCATCATTCCTTTCCTCTCCTCTCCCCTCCTCTTCTCTACATTCACTATCTCCTCTCCTCCACTCAGCTGTATGATTTGGGCTCCCCGGCCGACTCACAGTCCAGCTCTCCAGGCTGCCTGACCACCGATAGCAGCTGTGTCAACATGGGCTATCCGTCCTGTGGCCACCGTGGTCGCTGTCACGGCGAGTGGGGCTCCTTCAGCTGCCAGTGTGTGCCGGGATACACAGGACACCAGTGTGAAGAGGGTAAGCCAAAGTTTTTTGGAATTATGCATTAAAGGAATACATTAAATGTGTGGGCAATTGTACCATCAGCAACAATACAAAATCACCCATGTCTCTCAGAAAAAATGGCTAAAGTTTGCAGCACGGACTATGTTGAGTTATAGCATGGAAAACTAAAGCATAATTGGTAGTAGCTGAGCACTGATATTTAATACTCTGAAAATGAGTTTTTACTAGCATTAAAGCAAAATGGGAAGTAGCATTTAGGTCTGAAAGTTTTATGTTTGAAAATTAAAATCACAGTGCAGCAGATGAAATACAGTATATGGTTTCTTACCTGAAACAGCTTCCAAATATGAACCCGGCTGTATAAGTTATAATGAGGTCATTAGTTTTCAAATATGTGAATTTACAGGGCATATAATTATCACACTTACAATCAACACAGTGTCATAGATGCAAAAGACGTTTCTGGCTCATGGCTTCAGCTATGTAGCACTGCCAAACAAGATGGTCAGTTTCATGTGAGGATAAAATGAAACACAC
Source organism: Oplegnathus fasciatus (assembly GCA_003416845.1). Taxonomy (NCBI): domain Eukaryota; kingdom Metazoa; phylum Chordata; class Actinopteri; order Centrarchiformes; family Oplegnathidae; genus Oplegnathus; species Oplegnathus fasciatus. The sequence goes on from NTHP01000023.1 coordinate 841,295, forward strand.
TAAGAGGTTACGGGCTGTTTTCTCCTGCTCCCTCCAGGATACGGAGTGGGTAAACCCAGTTTTTTATTTGCAGTGTGAAGTTTCAGTCTTCAAGGCTGTATTAACTCTAGCTGACATGAATTTATTGTGAATATCCTCATAAACATTAACAAAGGGAGCCTCTGTTTCTAAATGTGTAACCTAAATTGTAAAAGAGAATAAAGCTTGACTGGACTACAGACGTTGTTGGATGTTACCAACCAGGTTTCGTGGCATCCTGTATGCAGGATGTACTCTATATTTGTAAATTCATGTGTATACAGTATATAGTAGGTGCAGCATTTGCCTTTCCCTTAGAGGATTCTTCATTATTGCTGTGTAATTCTTGTTATACTCAGAGAGCAGCATGCAGGCCCCTGGCAGCATCCATTTTAAGGATACTTGTGGCCTGAAGAAAGCAGCTCCTTGTGAGCTTCTCTGTGTTGGCCTTATGGCTGTGGAGGCGTTTTCCTGACTGCAGCAGTTGGAAGAGTTGGACTTGGAATTGTTGTTGGACTTTAATGATGCTCATCGCCCTGGTCCTGCACCGCCTGTTGTATGCGTCCTCTAAATTGAGGAAAGCACCACCAGAGTTGCTTTCCGTTGACTGCAGCAAATTCATTTTGGGACAATTACCTAAAATCCCTTTCTTTAACAGTTTAATTCTATTTCACTGTTGGTCTCAAACTGTTATGTAATGCTTTGCGCCCACAGTGATTCCTATTGTCAGTGATTCCTGTTTAGTGTCATCTGTGGACATTGCCATGCCTCCAGACAACCAATAGGGGACAGATAGATAGAGATAATTAAGTGACTAAATAAATGAATGAAGGAATGTGAAATAATCATATTCATGAGACGATTCACATCTTTGAAAAAGCAACAAGGCAATCCTTGAAAGAAGAAAAAGTATTGTGTATTCTTTAACACAATTCTCACATACAGACTGTGTTTATGTGATTTATCTTGATTGCATTTAGGAACCCATGAAAACACAACCTGGTAAGAGAGAGCAAAAGAAAAGAAAAAAAGACCCCTTTTTATGGGCTGTCCCCATAACTTAGGGGTTACCGCAACGTCCCTAGTTGAAGTCCGGCAGGGGACTTTTGTTGCATCTCTCTCTCCTTCATTTCCTGTCATCTCCTTACTGTCTATAAAGACAAAAAGAAATACTTTAAATAGGAGCCCCTTTATGTCTGTTTGTACCTGGAGATGCTTTAGCTGAAGTATTTTTACACCTGATATTAAATTGCATTTCTGGCATTCACATTAAATTTTGATGTCTTACAAAAAAATCATGGCCTGTACTGTAGTAATATTTAAATCCTCAAAGGTACGATGTTAGTGGGGGTGTGAGACAAAAAATATGATCCAGGGAGTCAAGTTAAGTTTGAAAGTTTATCAGACACCACAACATTGCACATTGGTATATATTATCAAGAAGGATTTCACTGCTCTGAAAAGTCATCACTGTAGTAATTATTTTGTCTGTCCTTGTGACAATCACGAGGGAGCAGAAATATGCCTTTCACATTATGAAGGGCTGAACTCGGTGTGACCGCAGCCTCACTCATCCAAGGGTATCCTACAGTCCATTTTTAACATTATGTTACCATCTAGAGCCCACTGCTGGCTCTTCAATGGATGCAATACTTAATGGATCTGTTTCTATCTCTACATTTATGTAGTTAGCTTTATCCAAATACATTCTATTCCCCAAGATGCATGGTAATATCAGGAAGAAAGAGTGTCTACAGCAGATCCAAGTAGCAGTAAGAAAACAGCGCCGAAAGAAAATATTCTTGTTTTTCCTTATGTCACAGTTCAAAAATTCAACACAGGGATTAATAAATATCTACTTTTCTGCAAGTTTATCTCATCCCCTTCTTCTGTACTAAACGACCTATCTATGAATAAGGTAAGATTATTAGTGTAAAATAGTTCATGAGTTTATATCCACAAATCCCACACAAACAGCTCCGTGGCCTTGATAAACACAGTTTAGCAGTAAAACTCAAGATGGAGTTTTGAGAAGACATGGCTGATCAATTGCATATTGCATAGAAGAAGCTAAAAATGTAAGATTTAACTTTGCCTTCAAACAGGATCTCATGAACCACTCAACTTTGTCAAAGTTACATGGAAGAGAGAAAAAGAGAGAGAGGTGTGGAAGCGAAGTCTAACTTGCATATGCTATGAGATGGAAGAATGGCTTTGAAAACATTTTAGGTGTGCTTGGTTTAGTCTGCCTGGCATGCACAAAATCCACTTCTGGGAACATGGGTCTAAGAAAGAAAAACCAAGCATAACCCGCGCTAAACCACACATACATATTCTATCTTGTGTATTTTGCATATTCTGCCCTGCCACCAGCTCTCTGCATGTGGGGAGAATTTAGGAACTTGTGAAACAGATTTAGTTGAAGTTACTTGAGGTCACTTCCCTCTGGAGTGAAGCATCTTCCAATTTAATAAAATGTTATGTGTTGTATTTAAAACTTTAATTGTGTTTATTCTCAATCATAGCACTATCTGACTGACGTGTGTGTGTGTGTGTGTGTGTGTGATAACACCAGAGGTCCCAGAGTATTCCTTTGATGGGCACAGTCATGTGCATTACCAGTTGGCGTCCCCGCTGCCGGCTCGGAGGACATGGGTTCAAGTCCTGGTTCGAACACGCAAACACAGCAGCACCATCCTACATCTGATCTCGAAGGAGCAGAGCGAATACCTACGACTAGAGGTAAGACTGCTGTGTGTGTGTGTGTGTGTGTGTGTGTGTGTGTGTGTGTGTGTGTGTGTGTGTGTGTATGTATGTGTGTGTCTGCCACCGTAACCTCTATGCTCAATTACACCCAGATTACCCAGAGGCCCTTGGGGCTGTGGCAGCCGGTGAGCTCGCTGATATAAATCTGGTCTGTTGTTGATACACAAGCGCTCTAATGCTCATAAAACATTACTGCTACACACACATACACACACACACACACACACACACNTCTTCATAGCAGAATGAGGTTTTGGTGTATTTTGGTTGTGTGCAAAATCAATTCTAGTCTGTTTTTGCACAATTTTAAATGTAGTGAATATGGGTGCTTTCACACCTAAGCTGTTTGGTCCGTTTTAATCAAACCCTGGAGTGAACGATTTGCAGACATTTTCCCCAAATGCTCCTCTCAAAGTTATTACAGCTGATATGGTTTATTTCACTCTCTTTGTAGGGAAATTTACACTACAGTGATACTTCAGCTACAGTATTTTACATAATTTTTCCATTTTTCAAAAGAGGATAAAACCATTTTTGGACGTATTTGTGGACACAGTATCTAAGCATCAAGCATCAGTTTCCCATGGCAGTGGTTGACTGACATCTTGAAAGCCTACAATGCTAGGAAGCGCACTGTCAACTTCCGTGGTCTGCTGCTGACTAAAGAACATACTATGTCATCATACTAAGCCGTTAAAGCAGAAGTAGGTAACCTGTATAAAAATAACTTTTTGTCATATTTGCTAAAACTGTCACTATGTCATGACAGTAGTACATGAGACAGATAACCAGTGAAAAAAAATCAGGCTCCTCTGACTCCACCTACTGCTCCTAAGGCCATTTGCAAGAATCCGCCGCGCCTGAACCAAAACAACTAATCAGAGCCAGGAGGAGTATCTGACGTAGTGTCAGTCACTGCTCCTGCACACGCTGCAGGCACCCCTCCCCCGCTCATGCTCTCACTTGGTCAAGCTCAGTATCTTCAGTGAGCGGACGCAACGGCGGACAAACAACAACCAAGCAATGAGAAAACTGCCTGTCCCTCCTTTGTCAGCAACAGCTTACACGACAAAGACAAGTAAACAGAAGAAGACCGATGAAGAAAAGCAAGCTAAAAAGAAAGAATTAGATTAGATAAGAGTACAACTGAGTATCAATAAATAAACAACTGCCTTCCTCTGTATAGCCTTCCAACAGTTAACCAGAAAAGATGACAAAACTCAGACAAACAAAAATGGCCAACATTGAATAAACAGACTATGGAAACCATAGGTTCAACTTCTCTGCTCATTCAGTCTCAAACCATAATATAACCTCTCTAGCTCCACTCAACCTCTCTGTCCCACTTTAACCAGTCCACTCGACCTCCTTGTTCCCCTATAACCAGTCCACTCAGACTCTCTTTTCAAAACTGCTGAAACCCTCTTGTTTTTGTGCTGGTTTATTATTTTTATTCAGAAATGTTTGCACAAATGCCTGTGAGATGGTAAATGGTGGAAACATGAGATTTTGTGTGCAAGTGCTGCCCAAGAAATAAGACCCCGACGTAGGAGTTCAAAATTTTGACCTTTAATTATAGCGCCCCCATCAGGCCGATTGCCGTAAGTCCGATTTACACAAAACTTGGTACAGGCATCCATTTATTTTCACTCTACAAGTTTGTATCAAGAACCACTAAAGTCTGCCTGACTAGATTTTCTGCCATTTTAATTTTTTTGAAAAAAACATTTTTGACATCTCCTCCTAAACCGTAGGTCCAAATGCTACCAAATTGTCTGTGGATCATTATTGGACCAAGCTAATCAAAAGATTGTTGGTATCTTGTTTCAAAAGGTGGTTCAGCACATAAATAGACCAAAGTCAACAACTGTTGGGCCAATCATCACAAAACTTGCAGGATATGTCCACATAAGTACCTGAAACATACCCTGAAAGTTTCATTCAAATCAACCACTAGGGGGTGCTACAAATGCTAAAAAATGGCCGTGCATAACACAAATCATTACAAAACTCGCAGAATATGTTTCATAACAATGTTGAACCATGTGTGTAAAACTATTTTGAAAACGCTCAATAGGCGCGCCACCAATTCCAAACGTGCATGGGCCTGGCGCAAATTTGGCCATAAATCAGTGACAATTTGTCCAAACATCACCAAACTTGGTGGATCTTTTTAATTAAGCTGTTGAAACATTTCCCCAAAATTCTTCCAATTGACCAAGAGGGTGACGGCATTGCCAAACGAGGGCATGGGCCTGCCGCAAAATTGTGCCATAAATCAGTTTGTCCGATCATCAAAAAACTTGATGTCTTGATGTTGAACTAAATTTGTAAAATGATCTTAAAATTGGCCAATAGGGGGCGCCACAGATCTTTTCCATATGGGCTTATAGTATTTTTCTGGGGCTTTTATTTTGAAACTGGGCTTTGTTTTTTGAGAATGGAAGCCTCTGTCCTAGTGGCCTTGCTTACTTAAACATATGGTTAAGTGCATAGGCTATATTTGTTTGTGGAAGTTATCTTCTTCTGTCACTGTGCATTGCATGATTTTTCTCCCCTCCAGACCACATTAGACCAGGTCCAGATCAAAAACCACTACACTTACACTGGTCAAATCTGGACTATATTATCCCAGAGAGACTAAAGATTCTTTAAAACACAGTTTCAGATTTATTTTATTTGTGAAAATGCAAAAAAGAGATTTCACAACTTTTTTACGTTTAGACCACATTGGATCAGGTCTAGATCTAAAGCTTTCAACCTTTAACGGTCTGTGTTGGCTTGAACCCCGGAATCGCAGCTTGTGGCTATATTTTAGTTAGGCTATTTGTTTTGAAGGCTTTATTTCTCCCACTCTTCTTTTCCTCTGGTTGCTCTGCTCACGCTTGAATTGCTCTCTCATATTTGTTTATTTGCCAGCTTCCCTCTGTTTTTTGTTTTTTTGTTTTCACCTGTGACTTACTTTCTGGGATCATGCAATACCTTCCTAGTCCTTTCTTCTTGCTGTTTCTCACACCACGCTGCGACCGCAGGTATTGATCAAACATCACTGTCTAAACTGATGATGATTATCCATACCACAGCTGCCATTACAGTACAATCTCACCTCTGATCTCCGTCTGTCATCCATCTGTCTCCCCTTCCTTTCCCCCCATTCCTACATTTCCTCTTAAATGTCATACTGCTCTCTCAGCACAGCAGCATGTAGTGGGTTCACATCATTTATCTGCCATAAATAGTGCATTTATTCCTGGGTGCAGACAGCATGAAAATGTGTGTAATGTTAGAAGTAACCCTCCCCGCCCCTCAGTGAAACATTGGAAACCTTGCAATGTTCTCTGATAGAAATATAACCATATTGCCTTCTTTATTATGTTTTTCACTGTAATAGTTCTGTTTGCTTTTAATCAGAGAAAGGAATTAGTATGCGTCACTCTTGGCTGGCTGCAAACTCACAATGTTAGGAGCTCTTTGTTTTTCCTGTTTGTGTGTGACTTACATTCCAACAACACGGTACGCTACTTTTCCCCCCTTGGATTACTGATTGCAGCATTGTGTGTGAGTTTGTTACAGGTCTTATGAGGATGAAATCGTCTCGCAAGAACGGATACATTGGACAGATTCTCCTAAATGAGGGCATTTTGCTGCTCTTTAATGCTAGAAGTAGTTAGTTAGTTGTTTTGTTTGCTTTGATTAATTGTTGATTTATAGAGAACAGTGCACATTAATTAAAATCAATGTAAATGTGCTGGGATTAGTTCAAGAGCTAATTCATCTCCATTGAGGACTAAAGAACAAATCCACTCCAAAATATTCAAACATTGTTGAAGATTAAAGCTAAAGGAGCTATTAAAGGAGTCTATTGTTAACCCTTGGGAACAGTACATGCAACAAAATGATAAGGTCAGAGGTCCACTTACTAGCTTTTCAGGACTTTCAATCGCATCTCACAGTCTTCATCAGTAAATGGAGGTGGCTCAGGTGATGTGTGGATCTTTGATCACCTTATAACGATTGATTATTGAGGGTAGATCGCAGCTCAGAATCAGAGCTTTTTAGCTTCTTTTAGCAGGAAGACATCCACCATGCATCTTTACTATCAGTAGCCTCAGAGGACCACACTATAATGCAACCACAAGACATATTAGCTGCTTTGCAATTGCATAATACCCATTCCGACCATGTTTAGTATCTACAGTATGTTCACACTGGAAAAAACAAAGCAAAATTAAGGATAATTAAAAGTTCCACCACTCACACATTGTGGCTGGAAGTTATTGTCCGACATCACAGCACAGATAATAATTGTAAAAGCCATGATTGACAAATTAAAGGAAAAAATCCTGAATAAATGAGTGGAGAAACCTAACGAATGCTGATGCTTCCATACAGGACACAAAGACTCACTGAACGGTTTGATGGCTATGAAAATGATGATGAGTCATCAGATCTCAACTCAACTGAACAACTATTGGAGATTTTGGACAGACGAAGTAGACCATCATCAAAACACCAAATGAGAGCGTATCTTTTGGAAGAATTGTGTTCATCTCTCCAGTAGACTTCAAGACAAAAAACTTCAGATACTGTTGCAAAAAAGCAAAACAATGGCAGCTTCCTAGCATTCTGAAGTCACAGCCTAAATGTTGTCAGTCCAGCCTTGTCTCACATCCATTTTTCTGTTTGATACAATCCAAATTCACGGAAGACTCCAGTGGATTGTCAACAAGTCATCCAAAGTCATTGGCACCCCTCTTCCAACAATAAAATCCCTATACTAAAAACGGGCTGTAAAAGAGAACATAAAATCATTTCAGATCCGATTCACCCAGTTCACCTCCTGTTCCAGCCGTTAACCTCTAGGAGGCACTATGAATCACTGCCGTCCAGGACAAACCGTTTCAAAAAACGATTTTTTCCCCTACTGCAATACATACTCTGAACTCCTCGGCTCCTTAGCCAGCTATTGCCCTCTAGTCAGCCTGTATGTAACTGTTGTGCTGTGTGTATTGTGATAACTGATATGATTGTGGCTATGTGATTCTTGTCTGTGCTGGTGTGATGTTGATGGGACTGTGCTGTTACACACTGTACCAGAATTGAATTTAATTTAGTTGAAAAGACAATATAATGTTCTCTCTACTTGCACTTTGTATGTCATCATTGAAAGCCAAAATTATACATTAGTTTGGTTTTCTCATATATTTAACTTGTGCTATGTTATGTACAAAATCTGCTTCAGTACCCATACCTTACTGATCATTAAGTAATCACAGAAGCACCAAAGCTCCAACATCAGTCTCCCATTTAATTTCATTTACTGCCATGCTGTGTGACCAGGGTGCCCATGTCAAGCTGTTACTCCAGCCATTACGGTGCATATTTCAACCTCCCACGATGGGCTCCCTGACAGATGTGGACACCAAGAGCAGTGCTAACAATTAGGAGAATAACATAGAACCATCTGTACTTAATTTCATCATTCAACCACAAGCCTAGTATTCTCTCAGCTTCGGAGGCCAAGGTCAGAAACTGGTGTTGAAATAAACAATAAAACTCAAGTTCCTATTTTTTTAATTGTACCTGTGACATTCTAATATCAGAGTACAACTCTCACTCTCACTGAAAGCAAAAAGTTAATGTGCCTTTCGAAGGAGCTTTTCAAAGTCAGTCTAGGAAATGAAGGAAATCTCTTAACTGAAATTTAAAGAGGACAGTCAGGTTGCAGGAAGGTGCGCTGACTGAAAAATTAATTACACTTTACATGAATAAATGTATACATCTCCTGGAATGCACTGAACATTACAGCCTGAACAGAATTACGTTCAAGTTCAAAATGTTAGAGTTAAAATTTGCCATATATTTTAGTTTTTAGAGTAAGAAAGTTAGTGAATGCAAAGAGAGGCCCTGTCCAGTAGAATAATGCTGAAGTTTAGTGGTGTGTTAATGCGACCGGGTTTGACAAGTCTGAGATTTCATTATTGCTTCTCAGCTCAGTAAAGTTGCCCTCTTTTTTCACAATTTTTTTTAGTTTCTTGGCCCCATCTTGTGTGCTTTTTTCCTCCGTCATTGCTTCTCACCTCAATTCTGCTTCCTTCGTCTCACTTTTGTGCTTCCTACGTCTCATCTCAGGGTTGCTGGCAGTTGTCTGTCCTCCTTTCATCATTTTTTTCCTTTCGTTTCCTTTGTTGTGAAGAGATGACACTGGCATTAGTGTCGACAAAATGTCATATTGTGATTAGTATTACCTCAGTATTGAGAGGTAGTGCAATCAAACATATGGGTAAAACCATACATGTGAACTTTAACACAAATTCCTTATGTTGAATTATCACTTATAAACTACAATATTAACTCAGTTTGGAAAATGTTTCTCAGTTTAACCTGTCTCCTCTCTTTTTGCAGCTTTACTCAGTTTGTGCATATTACAGGCTGGAGATGACTAGAGAGTACACAGTAAACATTATTATGATATACTATATTAAATATTGGAGGATATTATTAAAAAGTACAGAATATTGATGATTATTAGACACTGTACGGAGAAGATAATTATTCAACAGTTTGATTATTAGATTACTATTATTGCCTTCAGTGGAGACAGTGTTAGAAGACGGTATAAGTGTACAGTGGATGCATGTTTTGACATCATGAACATTTAATTTTCTAAACTGAAAAATGACATGCCTTGTATTGGCTTTATTTGTATCTTACTTTTAACACATGCAAAATAAAAAGCATTATGATGCTGCATTATGCAAACAAAAAAGGGGAAAATCAGCATTTGCAACTTGGGCTGCTTGTGTTTTCTCCAACAAGTTTCTGATGCCGGTGGCAATTGTTGATAGTAAGAATAACATTAAGGAAGTTGTAGAAAGACTCAATAGTCTGCTTCTTTTCAGTAACACACATCTGTCCTTCCTATTTACATATCTCAATGCTAAAACATATAGTCAATTAAACACCTCTGTGACAGTGTAAAAATAATGAACATTAGACTGTACAGGTGTACCTAATAAAGTGGCCACTGTAACTAAAGCAGGACATGGCCTGATCTCACACCGTTTCTGTGAAGCTCTTCACCTTCTGTGAAGGTGAAAAGAAGCAACTGGGGAAATTATTAGTCACAGGGGTAGCACACGGTAGCACACCCTCTTCAGGCCAACACCAGGGTTAAGAGTGACAAGGACCACAATGCAAAAAAACGATAACTCCTCATTGCAACTCTTAAGATACTGCAAAGGATGCATGTCATACACATGCACACACTAAGTACATTTGGAAAACCTTTGTTTTTGGTGCCAACAGTCTTGAAATCAAAATCAAGGAAGGCAAATTAAGAGCTAATAGGTAAGCTAATAACGATCAGTGGTCACCTCCAAAAGTTGTTTTTCTGCACGTCTATTGCATGTCATCAACAGTTTGGTAGATTGTTTCTACAACCCCACAGTATCAGCCATGGCTGCTGCTTGGCAAGTGTTGATGACTAGAAATTAATTGATTTACAATGAGTCATTAAAATTGTGCTGTGCTAGAAGTCACATTGCTATTTTACTGCTTCGTTAAGTTCACTCTGTTTGGCTCATTTATTTTTTACAAGGCAGATTACCTTGACTTGGGAATGACAAACTACTCAAGATATTTTGAAAAATGACATGCAGGACGAAACTAGCCAGAGCACAGCAGGTCAACTGATCATGCAAAAAATGTCAAATTTGTCTATAGGCAAGCATACAGTTCACAAAATACGGAGAATAAAGTTTCCAGTAATAAAGCAAATAAGTAATTATGTACTTTAGGTTTAAGTGGATCTCATGTAAAGAAAATGTTTCCTATAATTGGCACCAAATTACACAGTTCTTTCCAGGAATCCTAGAAACCTGGGAAATTATTCATAAATTGGGAATGGGAAACTTTCCTTTAACAAACATATGGTCATGCTTCAGATCGACACCAAGCTGGAGCTTCAAGTGTTTGCACAGAGTATTTAACATAAATTACACTCATCTGCCTTTAGGCTGGTAAGAATTCAAAACAATGCCATTAGCCCAGCAGCATATGGTCTTTTTATGACAAAATCAATGTCTAGTCTTGAAATCAGTAGACTACAGGTCAGATCTCTAGAGGTGGGAAGATATGGGTGAGGAAAGTGTGTAACACTTGTATGAATGTGAAGCGGAATATTGCTAGTAATGAGCATAGGGTTTGATTTCATTTCCCAGTATGGTTTAAATGCATAAGCCAGTCATATATGCACATAATCTGCATTTGCACACCATTATTTAATCATGAGAAGAGGGTAGATTAACACATCACCTGCACACGTTTGCACCTCTGAAAGGCTGCAGCATCGAGAGCAGTCTGTCACGGGAGGCATCTGGGGGAACCAAACTGTCCCTGCAGTGGGACTGTTTACTCAAAAATGGAGTCACACACCTTCATACACACCTAGTGTATGACGCTCCTGCAGACATACACACACCACCCCGGGAGCGAAGCAGGAGCCAAATTGCTCTGCTCCGTTCAGCTTTAATTGGGGGTAAATTCAGGTGGCTGTGAGTGCGTCTGGTTAAAAAGTACTGCCCCAGTGGATTCTAAATATAATTAATACTTCATCACAGAGCCTTGAAATGAGCCACGGTTCTCCAGCTAAACAACCTTGGAGCCGTCCAACACTTTACCCAGCTGCTTTTAGAGGAGAAGAAGCGACTGAGGGAGACATGGATGGAAAATAGAAAGATAGGTGGAGGAGAGGAGCTTGATGTGACAGAGAGTAATGGAAGAAACAAAGAGAAGACAGGGAAAATGGCTAGAGAGCCACAGAGAGAGTTGACAAGTGGTGGTTGGTTTGTCTTTTTTGACAAAGTTCTCCTCCCAAAAACTTGGTTTGTCTTTATTATGTCGAGAAGGAGTGGGAGCGTTAATGTAGCCACCCACTTCTCCTTTCTCCTCACATCTCTCTCTCTCTCTGTTTCTTTGCCCTTCTCATCTCAGTCCTCTGTTTACGTGGCAGCGGTGGCAGAGGAAGATGGAGGGGAGAAAATTATGCTCAGTGGGACACTTGGAGGAAATAGTTTGAAATTGAAATGAGGATGACCTACCCACCACCCTATCCCTCTTAAAATGGCCTTCAGACTTATTCTCTCTCTCTCTCTCTCTCTCTCTCTCTCTCTCTCTCTCTCTCCCCCTCTCTCACACAGACACACAGAAACACATGCTTCTGGATTTGTTTTAAATGAATGTATCTCTGTGATAGACATGTGATTAGCATCACAGCCAAGCCAAAATGGAACCATTTTCATCTCAAGATCTGAAGGTGGAGGGAAACAGCTTGTTGTGTAAACATGAGAAGTATTTTTTCTCCATCAATCTCACTTCTCATCCATAAATTCTCATAAATTCCCTCCCTTTCCTTGCTGTTCCCACATCACTTCCTCAAAGACTCTTCTTCAACAAGATGTCCTTCCGGAGCTGGACTGGGCATGTTTTTACAACAACTCTCAAGTTAAAATGTCAGCTTTACCAGAACAGTGCCTCATTTAAAATTTATTTTAGGCCCATAGCAACAGCACAAATGACAGCTAGCCTTTCCCCAAGTGCTTTGTGATCATATTATGGTAAAACATGTTGCCACTGCTTAGTGGACGAAACTTTGGGATGGACAAGGTGGGGAGGTTAGAACCTTTACTATATTGATTTTGTGTGTTCATATTAGTTCTATATGAAGGAGGTTTACTTGAGATTACACTGTCATCAAATGGTAGAAATGTCAGTTTACTATATGGGACTTTTTCATTTTCCCTGTGTTTGCTAACCTCCAGGGAGTCGATCTGGCTTATTGGCCAACTGGCCAAATTGGCCTTTTGATCCAGCCTTTTACCAACCAAGTAAAATCTTTTTCTTTTTTTTTCTCCTGAACCCATTAGTTTTAAAACCTGAGGCTTGGACTCTAGTCAGTTGAACATGTTTTTCTGTTTACCCTCTGTGGTATCTTGCCATGTAGATAGTTTTGATTTGCTGAGGTTTTAGTATCTGTGCCGCAGAGACTTCTCCCACTCTCCCAAAACAAAGAAGCTGAATGTCATTTGATTTGTGCCACGCAACGTATTAAAAGAATACATTTAGTACATTGGATGCATCTTCAGTTCAAAGATAGACAGATGGCAATTGTAGTTTGGAAGGCCTTTGTCCACAATGAAAACTGTTCCCAGGGAGGTTTGTGGATAATCCAAGAAAGTAGGTTTCTCTAGAGAGATTTTGCAGTTTTCAAATATAATTTTGGGAACGTGAAGCACCGAAACCCAAATACTGTTCAGCCCCATTCTGCAGGAAGACAGCTGGCAAATGAAGGCTGGTCCTTTCCTCCGTTGAGGTAAATGAAGGCCAGTATTTGAGAATTCATCGAACTTGCTTCACTACACCCACAAGAAACATTGTAACATATTCTAGTTCTTTGTTTAACTGTATGATTACTGCAGTCAGATTTTCTATTTTTGCAAAAGATCGAAGATTATTAGTAATGCTTTTGATCTGTATATTGTGCCAAGATTTATGAGAAACGGTTTATTATTCATGGCCTCTGCCCAAACAGTAATCAGTTTTTGACAGTGCACATTTACAGTTGAAGCAGGTCTAGTCAAGCCTTCTGACCCACTTTGTTTTAGTATTGCTGTATCACTGTGCTAGGCCATGCAGTTATAACATACAACACAATGCCAGTAGTCATGCTTAGCCTCGACAGGTTTATTCTGGCCAAATGTCAAGCCTGCATTCACCAGGCTTGACCATTGCAGTTTGATGTAAAGATTGAGCAGTTTGCAGATATCACATTGTGGTACATGATTGTTCTGAAGTTGAGTGTTGGTAAGTAGTGTGCTGTTAGCCACTTCAGACAGGTAGCCACGTGGCACCGTCTAAAATACTTATTTTTATTCAAAGCCCAGGTTATAAGTAACTGTTGTGCAAAACTATGAACACCTGTTGCTTCATTTAGTAGCACAAATTGTTGCACAATCTATTTTATTAAAGTTCAATTATATTGTGTTAAGCAACTGTCCCAGCTAAGGAAATAATGAAACATTCAAATCAACTAGAACTGCTGCCATGACATTGTAATAATGGCCATTGTCAACTTTAAGAGACACGTTAAGACGTGCATCTTCATTTGCAGTTTTCCTATAAAGACTTGAAATTTGACTCGAGACCTGCCAGAGCTCATAATTGTTCAAGGCTGTCAAACAACTGCATCATCATTAAAAAAAAAAGGAAATTAGGGTCATTCAGCTGACAGTTGTGAAAGGGCTCAGAATAAATGAAAAAAAGAAGGAAATGTTTTGTTTGGCTCAGTCTTGATAGTCCTAGTCAGTTTTTTGTTGTCTCATTTCTAGATGTGTCTGCATGATTTGTAATAAAAAAAAGGTTTGAGTATGCAAAAAATGGCGTTGGCCTTTTATGATGGATCACACATTGTGAAGAAAAGCGAATGTATGAAGGAAAGTTTCCAATTGTAACTGCCACAACAAACGTTGAGAATAGAAAACATTAAACACTAATTAGTTATCTGGCAAAGATCCAGATGAAAAATCATGATGACCTTGCTTTACTGTCACCAGTATGTCAGTGTTCTACTAGTGGTTCATGCTAATGTCAAGCCTTTCCTTATGTGTGAACCCAGTAAGCTAACGTTGGTCAAGATGAATCATTTAGTACAATTATGCATTTGTTTGGTGTGTGTTGAGAATTATTTTGCAAAATACTCCTAATAACCTAATGTCCCAATATGTTGCAATTATGGCTCACAAAAAAACATTTTTCTTTCAGTCAAAGTTAAGCTGAACTTGTAAGCCTCATACTAAACTCTAAATCTACTAACTCTTTTCCCATTGAAGGTCTTCCAGGGCCTCCTCTGTGTTTTCTACAACCTTGGTGACGGGGACTACAACCTAACCCTGCCCATCTATCGCCTCGACAACGGTGAATGGCATGAGGTCTTCCTAGATCGGCATGACAATGAGATGACGCTGCGACTGGACGGTGGCGGAGGTCAGCGGGAGGTCACAGGATCGCAGGGCAGAAGCCGAGAAATCATCATTGACCACACTGCGGTGATGTTGGGAAACACCTTTCCCTCTGGAATCAACAAGAGCTTCCAGGGTAGGTGATAACAGCACATATAGGTCACAACAAAACCTGCAAGTGTCTGTCAGAGTTAAGCTTAAGGGCTTTCCACTGAATTTTCTGTTAATTAAGCTTTGACAAGAACTGGGAACACACTAAGAGATTTTCAGATTTTTTTAATTTTTTCACTGGTAGTCAGTTTTACTCTGTGAATCAAACAACTGTTATCAGAAATGACCTTCCAGACATCCGGTGTTAAGAACAGAAAATTCGAAGGTTTTCGCAAATATACTTAAGGCTGAATCCCAGGCTCTTTGCAGCACTTCCATGTGTCAGCGTAGTTCACTTCACTTTGCATCCACACTTGGGAGCTGTCAAGTACGTCTGCATGGGAGCAGCTGGAGCAGCTAGAGGCTGAAGGAAAACTTGTTAAATGGGCAACAAATACAATTTTTTATGTACCATAGCACAAAATGATACCAATGTCTCGGGAGTCGCTTGGTCAGGTGCTGACATTTCTAACAAAACTTCCTCATTCTGGACTTTCAGGGACCTCAGTCTGATTCACCAGATGTGGACAGCTGCCTGACTATTGCACTCTGTTTTCTTCTACTCCCCTTTGTGGTTTCTTTGTGTTGCCACTTTCTAAGACCCCATCTCTATTAGTAACAACTGTAAAATAAGCCCAGATATTTTGATCAATTCATTTATGAAAACATTTAGTTGCGGATTCTGTTTACACTGAATCATTGCCCTATACTTAATTTTACAAACAGTAAAATTACAACTTTATTTGTCTTGAATACAGCTATACTAGAGAGGGATTTCTGAGCTGCAGTGCACTCATGGCTGGATGTTTACAAGTCTTTTATTTTTCTCACGTTGCCGCAACCCATCTGGAGTCACAGCCAGTTAACATGATCAGACATGTATAATAAATAGGAAAGCCAAGATATAAACCACACTCCTTCAAGAAACTAATGATACACTTTGGGTATGAACATCTATGCAGCACTTGGTTCTTATTGGGCAGTTTGACCCAGGTCGGCTTCCACAAAGTCCAGGGTTTGTTGTCTAGAAATTAAAAAACAAAACAAAACTGTAAACTAAGTCTTAAATGAATGCTGTGTCACGTCCAGAGCCCTCAAATGATATCAAGGTGTGGTGTGACCCTCAAAGATTACAATGCTTGGAACACACCAGTCAGTAGAAGTGATAAAGCCCGTCACAAAGTGACACAAAAGACCAAACAATGGGTAGCATAGTTGCTGCATCCTTATATCTCAACAGTATAGCTGGTCAGCAAAATGTCCTAATGCTGAAAAACTGGAGGGTTTCCTGTAAGATACACAGACATAGCAAAGGATTTCAACAGTGTTTTCTCTCGATAGACAATAACATACAAAAAGGGTTTCACACAGAAAGAGAAGCACACCCAAATTGCTAAATAATTTGGATTTTCTTATGGCTGGGATTTGTGGTGCAACCCATCTCAATAATCCTCTTGTTTGAGGATTATAAAAATAAAAATAAGTGATCATTTCACTCATCATTCACAAGAGTCTTCCTTTAAAATCCCAGGCAGATGAACGCTGGGCTGAATTGTTCAGAGGTAGACATTATGTGCAGAGAATGGGAGGAGGTTATGACACACAACAGTATAAATCTTCCTGAATGCCCCTTTCACTGGAGAACTGACGATCAATGGCAAAATGGCAAAATATCACTGAAGATGTTTGCTATTCACCATCCAAACACCACCCCGGCTGTATTGTATATAACCCGCACGTGTGTGTGTGTGTGTGTGGGGGACAAAGACATAATGTGATGTTTTTGAAGGGTAGTGTGTCGTTCAGGGCATGCGAGACAGTTTAAAAAGTATTCCTCCTGAAAAGTGCTACCAGAAATAGGTCGTTTTATCTATTTATAGGCTCTCTTTTCAAGGCAGAATTGTGACGTTTAATGTGTTAATGAATGATTGATACGACAGTTTAATGGCTAATTCACCCAAATGCGTATTTATTGTCGGCTGAAATGATGGCCATCCCCACAGTTGAGTGTATAGAGGGGCTAGGGAGCAAGCAGCGGGAAGGCTTGTGTGTGTCTGTGTGTGTGTGTGTGTGTGTGTGTGTGTGTGTGTGAGAGAGAGAGAGAGATGCTATATCATAAGTATGAAAGGTTTTGTTAAAACATGTGAGTTGAGTAGTATGCCTATTTTGTTGAGATCTATTTGCACTTTTCCCACGTGTTTATATCATTGAAACAATATCTTTTTAAATTCACCTGTGCACAACATTGTCTGTCTTGCAGTTGACCATTTTTGTACTGAAAATTAAACAAAAGATCAGGACTTGATGTAGTTAAGAATCCTTTTAGGCACTTGTTTATGACTCTTGCATCAATGTAATATCATAGATTTTAACACATTTATGCTTTCTGTTACCAGATTCCATCCCAGGATATATACTGTATATATTACTACGGCTGCTAGAGGGCTTTGTCACTTTAACATAAACATATGCTGTTTCGGAGCACTTGCTGAAATGACAAGTGCCCCTCACGCTGTCGTTCTTCTTGGGAGGACGGTCTGTTTTAGGCCTTGGAGTAGCATTACCAAATTCTTGTGTAAAAGCCTTCAGCCAGCGGTCAGGAAGTCCAGACACACTCCTTCACTGCTCCATGTCTGCACTTAACTTTGTGGGTTAATCCCCGTTACTACACTCAACTCCTGGTGAGCAAAACCCAGGAGCTTGGCTTGGAGCCAGTTTGAAAGAATAACAGTTTTGTATGATTGGTAACAGACTTTTCTCTATACTGAGTTCACTATTTCAAAAATGTTCACACAGTTCTCTTTACTGACATGCAGCTCAGAACAACAGTTAATCTCACATCAAATGTACGAATGCAACCAAAACACATCTCAGGTTCAACTCTTGTACCAGAACACTGACAACATTTGTCTCCAACAGTAACACTTTGTCAACTCAGAACACAATGACCTAAAAAACACTAACGGCAGATAGCATTACAATGTGTATTATTGTTGTCTTTGAAGTATCTTTTATTTATTTATTTAGCATAAACCAAGATTCCAGTACAACAAAAAAGGGCACCGCTTTATTGCATGGCTTGTGCTTCCACAGGAATGAATCAGAAATGCTTCAGTAGGCTTTATTTTTTGCCATTATTGCAGAGTAATTCCAAGTTCACAAAATGAAACAAAAGTCATTCCAGTAATGCAATACAAAACTACACATATTCACTTTACATACTTGCATGGGAGAACTACAGATATAGAAATCCAACAGTGCTAGTCAACCCTGTCTTCTGCATTTGGCCACAAGTTCTCATCCACATCACACCTTATGTCCTCTCTAGCAATACACTTGGGAAAGAATATTTTTGATGCCTGATCCATCCCTGACAATCTTCTGCAGGTATGTCCAGACATCCAGCATTCAGTGTGTCCAAGAGGGACATTTGATCACGTGGCTGGTGGTCATGAACTTTCCACCTCCAGGAGAAAAAGAATTCCCCTATGGGGTAGAGTAAGGTGGAAGGAAAAGACACCATCCTGGGATGAGCTGTAAGCCACTCTGTGACTGAAGACACGGTGAAA
>NTHP01000023.1:876310-896004 GCA_003416845.1 Oplegnathus fasciatus
AAAGGGGTTCAAGAATATAAAAGTATACAGTATACTGAGTATATAAGTCAACAACTAGTGTTGGTTGGTAGTTATTTGGAACCCTGTAAAAGCCTGCCCCTTTGCACTGTTGTATATAGCTTAAAGTCAGTAATGAACTGACCATAGTCTTCACTATAGTCAGCATTTCTTCACCAAAAGGTCAGAAAGTCTCTGGGGGAATCTGAGGTTAATACTATAGCTAAACTCTGCGGTGGTAATATACAAGCACTTCCTCCTGGCCTGTGGGTGGATGGACTGCAACACATTGCCGTTTGGTTGTCTATTGTTAAAATCCACATTTTTATGTCTGTCTGCCTGTCTATTTTGCCTGTTGAATATTCATCTGCCTGTACCTTTAGCTCTGTGTTCCTATTCCTAAAGGATGCTCTGCCGAGAAAGCGCCTCGGGCGCAGTCGTAGACAGAGAAGGAGTTGTCAGTACAATGACATGTTCCCCTTGTTTAATTGAGGACAGTACAACAGAACAGTAAAGAGCAATATGAGACAGAGCACAGTACAAGAGAAGAAAACAGATCAGAGAAGTACAGAATAAAACAGGACACAGCACAGTACAGTACCAGAAGAAAAACAAAAGGGAGCTGAAAAGATTACAAAGCGAAGGCAGCGCACAACACAGCGAGAGAAGGAAAAGCAGAAGATACGTAGTGCTGAGACAGATGGTGTCAATGTCACACTGCTGCTGGCCATGTCTGCTTGTCTCATTGGTGATTCAGAGGGCACCTCCTTCCCACCCAGAGACCAGACAGACACAGTTCAAATGATCATTTCTCCTTCTCTTCTTCTCACCTCCATTCCACAATATCTCCCTTCAAACTTGGCTGTGGGCTTATATTAAATGCGACATCCGACCTTGATCCTGCTGTGGCTCAGTTCTGTTTTAAGTGTTAATTACTTGATTTGTAGGCGTATAAGGTGCTGTTTACCCAAACCTGCAGAAAGTGAGATCAATGCTCCAGGGGCTTTGGTAGTAATTTCAATCGGGAGAGCATTCCGCGCTCGATCGGTCAAGCGTTCCTCACTCTGAAATTTAAGTAGCAGCAAGAGAGACTTAATGCCTTCATCCAATATTGCTTGTACAGCCTCCAAATGTTTGAATAGCAAGAACAAAAGGAGGGCAGCAACTCTCTTGATGCACTGCTGACGGAAAATGGGCTGTTCTTCTGAGAATGATATGATCTGTGAAGATTAAAGACAAAATCCACTCTAAAACAGAACTATATTAGATCATTCTCTTTTATCTTATTGTCCAGTCTCGTATGGTCAACTTTGAAAAGTGAGGATATGTACAGTATCCAGTAGGGTTTTATGCAGCAAAACCGCTAGCATGGTGGCTACAGGCCCTTTGCATTTTAATCAATATAAAGGAGGACAAAGATTTTATAAGATATTTGAAATATAAATCTAGAAATAACATCCAAAATAAATCAACATGAGGGAATATTGAGGACTGATGTTGCCTCTTATGTAATAGTTTTTCTGTTTTCAGTAATTTCTCAAGCTTTTCCAAATATTTTTTTTATCATTTTAATTGGGAAATCTTTAACAGTAGATCATATTTGATGTAGTGGCTTTGCCATCTCTTATTAATGTAGTTGGGTCGATGCCTGGTGTGAACAGTTACATCCAAAGAGAAGTCTTGGAGTTGCTCTGTTACTCTTCTATTGATGAGACTGGCAGACTGGCAGAGCTGACCCGGTGACTGTCCCCAGGGTGCTCCTCTGGGGTTGTGAGCTCAGAACAAAGTTTCTAGTTGAGAAATGTCAGCACCAGCTACACACCAAGTCAAAGTCCAATCGGGTGTCTCTAGACATTATTAATGATTAATAACCCAACCATCTGAATTTATCATGTAGCTTGAATATTGATTTGGCACTCAACGATGGGAATTCATTTATTCTGTTTGCCTATTTTGGCCTCTACATGTGTGTAAATATCACCCTCTCTTCCCATGCACATCCTCACACATTTCTCTCTTGTTGCTCTGTATTTTTACCTCAATTTATTACTGTTGGTTTGACATTGACATACTCGACTTTTATTTATGTGTGTATTCATCTGGTCCAAGTTTCTTTTTGTCACATATCAATGTAGTTGCAATGTAGAGACTGTTTGGGAAACTATTACTTATTGGTGCACATAAAGAGACAGCTTCAGCATGTCATAAAAGAATATGGAAACATGGGAACATGAAAATAATTATAATGTGAATTATATCATTTCTTGCATTAAACGGCCGATGATCATCTCCAAGTCTTGGATGTTGGAGTTTTGAACATGCAGTCATTGTACATTCTGGTAAATTCACCAGTTAATCACCATAGTAATGTCAGCCTAAATAGATGGCATAAAATCCCAGAGACCAGCAGCAGACATGCTCTCCATTCAGTCATTGAGAAAGGACTTTGCATGAGTGTACGTAGATGACTAGAGGTAAACGTGAACTAGTAGTTCAATTACTGATGTTAAAACAGTAGAAAATATATCTGAAAACCTTTGGTGTCATTTGTAAAATGGTCGGCTGTAAAAGCACTTGTGGTTAATTTGTGATGATCTATAACACATAAAATCACCACTATGGTGATTCTGTGTGGTCTTAAGCAGTCATACAGGCTTAGAGATTAAAGAAGGATATCAGATTAGGGACACAGATGTTGGTCAATGAGTCACATACTGAATATATCCATATAATCTCCTCTCCCAGATGAGCTAAGTTGTCAGTTCAGTGATTGCTGCATTGATTTTATCACACCAAATCTGTCAAGGTGAAGATGTTTCCAAGGTTATCTTTGTGCATTGTTGAGAGTTTGGAAGAAAATTCTGAAACATCATCACTTTTTCTTACTTCCTGCCTGTGGTTCCATTTTGGGTTTTGCTATTTGCCATTTGCTAAGCTTCAAAACTAACAAATCACTTATTAAATCTTTTATCTCTCCATTTTTTTTTATTTCAAAAGAGCAATGTACAAAACAATCAGGTAGCAGGCTTCTCACTTTTATTTGGTGCTGAACATCATTTTCGTTGGTTGAAGTGACAAATGCCAGATTATATTGACTGTATTTGATTAACATTTTTCTGTGAGCAACTTGCTCAAAAACTTGAAACTTGGCTATCTATTTAATGTGCTCTAACGGTCTCGACTATACTTAGCCAGGGTCTTCAGTGTGTTCTCGTCCAGAGATGGTTGGTTAAAGAAAGAAACACCACATTACGAGTTGACAGTGTGTTTTGCAGTTCAGAGTGATGATTCTTCTTCTGTGAAATAATCTAGCTGATTGCCTCATGTCGATTTCAGTAGCCAGAGTCTTACTGTTAAACTATCATGCATACCATAAAGAGTTATTTGTTTTAGTTATTTTGAATGTAGTCATGTTTATGGTTGGATTGTATTCAGTAAGCAGTTTTATATGGACCCTGCTTTTGAACTTCATCCCTAAACGTGACATTTGTAGTCCACAAATGAAGCTGTTGTAATGTGTTAGAACTAGTATTTTGTTTAAGATCCAGTATCGTAAATGTCTTTGTGAGTCTCTCACAAAGATGATCTTGGACAAACCCACGTGAGACGACTTTATTGGAATCATAACACTCACAAAGTTGTAGTGGTCTATAACAGCTTTAAAGATCATTGTCAGCACATCTTATTTACAGCAGGGCAGCATAACAAGCAAAAAAAAGTTGGCGTGCACAGTTCAAGAACAAGATGGCAGTTTGTCTGATCAAGTTAGTTTTACAATGGTAATTGAGGTTGCTCCCATTTTAATTCACAATCTTTTTTCCATGAGAGATCTGTGTAAAACACCAGCATCAAGACAAAATTTCGGACAATCAGCAAAACTCAAAAGCAAAGCACAGTCAATTTCACTTAAATGATTAGAGTAAAGTCAATCTTTGCTGTGTAAGTGCTCCACACGGCAGTGGTCTGACAGCGCAGCAGCAAGCTCAGGGGCCAAACCCATTTTAATCTTGACTAAACACAGCATAGACAGCCCCTTATTGAGTCTTCCACCAGATCCTTCTTCATATTCTGCAGAATACCCAAATCTCTCCCGCTGAAAGTACATTAATACCTACTTAAGTCATGTGGAGCTGGATGTACTGCTGAGGAAGACATGAATGCATTATGATCCACCCGACCAATGTAAGTTAAAGATAATTAGTCTGATAGGGAAGACTGTTTTTTTTTTCTGCTAAACGAAGGTGGGGTAGTTAATGTATGCATTCACTGTAGTCTGTAAGGGGTTTAGGAAAATGCATGTTCTGAACCATCCTCACACAAACACATTCAGTATCATTCAACTTCATGTAAACAAACATTGAAGCTGACAGGCATTTAAAAACACAAGAAAAAGAAAGATAAGGCCGTAATGTAAATATTTTTTAACAACATTTAACCAATATTAATCTTCAAATAGCTTTGATTTGTTTGATTTAATGTCTAGCACACATTATATTGTAGGTGATGTATTTCATTAAGAGGCAATAACACTACAGTTCAATTTTCAAATATGTAATTTTATAACCATATGCCTACTCAGTCAAAAGTCCTGCTCAGTCAAGCTAAAGCCCAGAGGAACAGGGCTGGACAGTGATTTTAGCATTGTAGCCACACTGGGAAATACAGGTCATGTGAAAAAAAGATATTTTCCTGAGCATCACAAAATACAGAATGCATATTTAGTCTACATAAATGTAGAACTTGGTCACATTGACTAACAGCCAGACAGCAGCTACACAACACAAGAGCCACAGACTTTGGACAACAACCCACATTCCCTGTCCTGGTAAAGTCTTCTTCTTATCTAACTTACAAACATGAACACACGTCTTGTCCTGGACCTTAGCTGGTTGAACAAGCCACCAAATAGTCATCAGGGAAAAGTGCACTGCTAATGTCAGTTTGCCGGCTAGTTAGCTAATTATCTGCAGCACATAAAACAGCATATAAACTTAACTGCAAATGTCACCTTGGTCCTTTAGATACTGGTATGGTCCTTACTCTTCAATACCACTGTTAACAATGCACTGTCTGCCCATGTCTTGTAAGCTACAGTGCAAGTTTGTTTACTTTCCCCTGCTGGGGCTCAGCCTGCCAGCTTGTATCAATCAAACACAGACACCTACATGCCCCTCCAGCCAGGTGAGATGAAAAAGAGCATTTCTGATATTCTGATGAGACCTTTTTCATCCATCCAAACTTACCGTACATTTAAAAAAACGGTGGCTTTTTTGACTGCAAAAGGGATGATTAAATGTGATTTTAGTTGGACTTGGAAGATGAGAAAGTCAAGAAGAGACACAATACAGCAAGGGGCATCTGCTGGCTTAGCCACAATCCTAAACAAGACAAACTGGTAGACAATGGACTCATTAGTCTTTTAGAGGAAGTCAAAGGAAGTGCGCCGGCCAACTTACATCAGTGGCAAAGTTTAATCTTTTGATTAAGTTCAAGTAAAACAATTTGAACATAGTTACATTTGCTGAATAATTAGACATCACTCACAATAATTAACTTCATGGGATTTAGACATGTGTTTCCAGAACTGAAGGCAAATGTGTCCACCTATTCACCAAATCAGTCTCCATGTTGACTTCACCCCACCATATTTTAATGTCAAACTACAGCCTAGTTCACTCATTTAATCCTTCCATCATGAGAAAACACATTTTTGCACCTTTCTTGCAGGGAGTTTGGTAATAATTTGTGGATACAACGATCGTGTTTAAGGGAACATTCGCTACTATCGCCTGTAGAGTTGGATCACCTTCATGCTTCAACATTGAAACCATACACCTCTAAAAGTTGATTTTCTTCCTTTAACCTGATCCTGTTGAAAAATGACACATGGGTGGATACTTTTTTTTTGCCACGTGGGGGCAGCGCAACAAACTGTAAACACAGCAGTGACATATTAGCACCTTATAAAGTTGATAATGTATATATACATATTAGCAAACAGTTGGCTATGTTACACATCCAGCATTCACTCTCCTTTTAGCTCTGATTTTGGTCTCCAACTAGTGGGGAAAATATCTAGCTCTTAGCTGCAAAATACTCCACTTTCTTAACTAGCTAGCTGCTAACTTTGTTTGTCATTTGGTACTTGGCAGGCAGCATACAGTATAGTGGAGTTTATCAGAGTTGGGGGGGGGTTCTGAAAATGGCTGCCTGCTGCTGCTGGAAACAAAGCTAATGAGTGTGAACCAACAGCAAAGTTGGGGGCCGTAAAACCAAGACAGTGAGCTGGAAAATGCTCCAAACTGCAAAGTCTGTCATCATTTTCTGTAGGCTTGTCACTTCAAGCGACCTATATTACATTATACATTTCATTCATTGTTAACATACAGATGTTGTTTACAACAGCTATAAGAAGAGAATTATGCCGTGCCATCCTCTTGTACTACTTACAGTACATTCTTTAAAACGTAACCGTCCGTCGGCAGTTCTTCTCTGCAGTTACTGTTTGTGGGCTGGACACTGGACGCATTTATATTTTAAAGGTAATGTGGCCAAATGCATCTCTGAACACCTCCATTGCTGCTTTGGATGATCTGAAATTCCACATGCCTGAGGAGATGAATTTACACCTGGACTCAACAATAACAAAGTTCAGTGATCCAAGACGCATGCTGATGTGAGGTATATAGGGAAAACAGACGCACAGAATTAAAAGTACTGTGTGAAGGTAAAAAAAATGTATCTATTTTGAAACTTCATATCTGCACTCCGAAAGTTCACTATAACATCCCTGCCTGTTTGTATGCTATTGTTTAAAATGTCCCTGGGCATGGTGTGCATGTTGTGCTGAAGGTCTATTCATAGCCGCATCTTTGGAAGAGCGTAGCTGAGATACAATAGATTGAAGTGTGACACTATTGATACTATCTTCACAAGAGGAGCAGGAGCAGTGTGTATATATAGAGAAAGAGACACTAAGGACAGTTACCCTGTGAAAACGAACAATAGAGCGAAAGGCAGAGAACAGATGTGGACTAAGCTGATATATTGAACAGATTTTGGCCTTGGATTAAGTATTATATTAGGTTTCCATGGAGAGCTTTACTGCCCCATGAGCTAAATGAAAGACACCAGTAAAAAAAACTTTGGGGACACATTTGCTTGCAGTATTTTTGGCATGAAAATAGACAGTGTGGGAAGGCTTCTGTTACTGCAATTAAGGGGTGTTCCTAAACAGTGTGTGAGCTGGAAAGAAACTCAAAACCTGCAAGTAATCAGTAAATTGTTATTTGTTGAACCCTATCATTTTCCTATAGACACAGTCATTTGAAGCTCAGAGCCAGTGAAAACCTCATTGCACCTACAGACGGGTGACAAATTAAAGGAAAAAGCAACATAAAGTGTCTCAGTAAGGTGTTGGGCCACCACGTGTTGCCAGAACAGCTTCAGTGCTCCTTGGCATTGATGCTACAAGTCTCTGAACTCTATTGGAGGGATGAACACCATTCTTCCAAAAGATATTCCCTCATTCTGATGATGGTGGTGGAGAGCGCTGTCTAACACGTCGGTCGAAAATCTCCCATAGGTGTTCAATTGGGTTGAGATCTGGTGACTGTGAAGGCCATAGCATGTGATTCACATCATTTTCATATTCATCAAACCATTCAGTGACTCCTCATGCCCTGTGGATGGGGACATTGTCATCCTGGAAGAGACCACTCCCATCAGGATAGAAATGTTCCATCATAGGATAAAGGTGATCACTCAGAACAACTTTGTATTGATCTGCAGTGACCCTTCCCCCCAAGGGGACAAGTGGACCCAAACCATGCCATGAAAATGCATCTCACTTATATGGAAGCTTCTGCATTTGATATGTTTCTCCACTCATTTATTCAGGTTTTTCCTTTAATTTGTCCCCGGTCTGTATACAGGTTTAGAGACGGTTATTCCTTAAAAAACCTTTAAAAAACTTGACAGAGCCAGAGCCATGACAAGAAGAGTACTGACAAATTGAGTGTGTAGAGACGGATGGCTGCAGTAAACAGAATTATAGTTTGATGAGGCTAAAATCCATACTATATTATTGACTTGTGTTGATGTACTCATAGACACTGATCTCATTGCAGGGCAGCTCGGATATTGATTGTCTGACTGGAAATCCCATTACACACACACTCATTCAGCGCCATTTGAACTGCTCAGTGTACAATGAATTTCCCTACTCATCAGATAGCAGCACGCCGCCTCACTGCATCTGGTCTTTAAAACAGGGGCAGTGCGGAAGTTTTGAGAGGTCTGCAGGACATTCAGTTGACTTCTGTCTTTCGATTTTTTAGACATTTTCCCTTTGGTAGTTGGGATCAGTCCCTCATTTCAAACAGTTCTAGTGATTTTTACGACTGTAGCAAAGTCTTTTGGAAGTGAATTGGTTTGGGTAAGATTTTGAGGAGTATGTATAATATCTAGTGTGGTGCAGCTAGCCCAGGGCCCTGCGGGAGATCCAGGAGTAGCTTAGGGGTTTGTTGTTAAAGGCCAAGAAAAAGAAAATAGTTAAAGGAGGTTAGACAGAAGGAGGGTAAGTATAAGGCATGAGTACGAGTTAAGCAGAGGGAGTGAGAAAGTTGAACAAAAAAAGGAGTGATGGTCAAAGAGACCACGGGACCTTGGAGGCAGTGTAAACAAATAAACACATAATCTCTCTTTTCAGGCTCAGTCTACTCTCAAACACACACACATACACACACTGTCAGAAATACAGATAAAATTCTCCATTTCTCTGTTTGCCCTCTAGAGAGGGCCTTTGAACAGAGCAGATTCATCTTGTACGCCCTGACCTCCAGCTTCCTTGCTCACTTCCCCATGGAGCTCCCACTAGCCACTTCATACACACACACACACACACACACACACACACACACACACATTTGCTGCTCAGCAGATGGAAGCAGCAGAAAGCAAGTGTAAACACATATAGACATAAACTCCATCACCGTAGACCAAGCAGTAACAGACCTCTTATGTTTGCAGTTTTCTTTGCTTCAGTCTATCTATAGGCTGTATTTTCCCCCTCATATAGGCCTAAGCCCTAATACACAGAGGATATTGATCCACGCAGTATACAGTCGTCCCCACAGCAGCTCAAGATCAGATTTCTTTGTGCAAATCTATTCACGTGACATCCTGGCTTTTTTGCTGTATATTTTCTCACCCAAGTGAGAAAAAGAAAGTCTTAATGGAGTCCCTGTGTAAGTCTGTTGCTTGTTTGCACATCCACATACTGTAGCCTACGGTATTGTATGTTTTAAGAATTTTAAAAATGCAGAGGTACGGTACGTTTTGATGTATTAATAATACACACAATACAATACAATACATTTTACTCATACAGCATTTTTCAAAACAGAGTTACAAAGTGCTTTACATAGGAAAGGTGAAACAATTAAACTCTATGATTAATAACAGGCAAATAAAAGTACAAGGTATGAAAAAGTATAAAATACCCAACAATACAATAAGATAAAAGGAATGAAATGAACAAAGAGAACAGATAAAACATATTAGAACTAAAAAAAAAAACGCACCTTGTGACTTCATATCATTAACTTCTCCAAATAAACCAGTTTGGCTAACTTGGGTCTTGTTCAAAACTTTTCATCATCTGACTGCTCGTGTTTCTTGTACTGCCATATTTCCTGTTAGCAATATTACTACCTGCCCAGATCCCAGTAATTAACTGATTGCCAAAACTATGAGCACCAGACCAATTTGCAATAAATCAGAATTATCTTTTAATTGGCATTCTTGGAAACAGTCACAGCAAATTCAATTGCTGAAGTGAATTTAGCCAGCTCACTACATATAGCTACATATAGCTAATTATCATTTTACCTTGTGGCTTTTTGTTGTAGACAACCAGTTCTTTCACCAAAATGCATTGTGTATTACTATTAAGCTGCGTCATTTACATTAATGTTTGCTCGCTGGCTGTCTTCTTCTCTCCTGCCTTTTTTGGTGTATTTGCTACATTTTTGCTGTGTTACCGCCACCAACTGTCTATCAGTTACATAACGTGAAACTGCCAGCAGAACTGTTTATTGCATTACCTGCGTGCTCTTACGTGTACGTCCTCTTGCCCATGCTAACAAAACAAAACAGGGACTAGCGCATTAAAACATTGCTCCATAGCGCCACAGCTGATCAATAACCCTACAGGGCACCTTTAGTCTCATAACCAAACCAGTGTTTTAAAAACACTGGTTATTATTTTGTCCTGACTTTTGGTATTGTGCATTTTACTGTTGATGGGAAGATGAAAGTGGTAAGACTCTGTTTATCTCTTTTTTTCATTTTTCAGTGAATTAAATGACAGCAAATTCCTGTCATTATTTCATTCTGTCAGCAGACAGTTGCTTGATGTTCTTATTTTTAGTATTTAATATGACCCAGCCTTAAAGCCTCATATTAGCATTTGCTTTGGAAACCTCCAGGCTGCTGGACCAGCTGCTTCTCAACACTGTTTCTTTTTTTTCTGTAGTTGGGCACCCCACAGTAAATGAGGACCATTGCAGTCAGGGCAAGGGACTGAACCTATGACCTTGTTTTTGCCAATTCACTGCCCGTCTAACATCAAGGCCTCTCTTTGCAGCAGTCAGCCACATGTGTCTCCTGCCAAAACAAGTCTGTCTTTCACTTTCTTTATCTTTTCCCCCTCTTGTTCACTGCCATTAAAAGCCATAATGCCACTCTAAAAATGAAACAGTGAATCTCTTGAAACAATTTCATCTTATAAATCTGCCAGACACCGGAGTTGTGGTGAGGGGGACAAGTTGACAGTAAATGAATATTGATTTTTCCTCCCATACTGTGCAGCTGGTTTCTGGCTGAGTGGATTTACTCTTACAGAGTTGTCAGAGGGTTGGCTGTTTAATGGGGTGTTATCAATTCACGTGGAGTTTGAGTGCCGTCTGTTGGTGTGCTTACATGATGGATTGGCTGTTGAGTTTTAGTTGTGATGAAGACGTGTGGATTCAAAAGAAAGGCAGAGGTTGATGGAGAAGGAGAGACAGGAGCAGAATGTTTTTGTTTTTTTTAAATGTGTTTGAATTGTTTAAGATCACAGATTTTTCACGGTGATGTCTTACCTCAGATTAATAGGATTTGAACAGCCAGGGTATTTATAGTGCTGTCACTTGAATTCGTTTGCGGTATGTGATTGCTGCTGTTCTCAAATGTGATTAAACGCAGCTCTAATATGGAGTGCAAAAACAGATTTGAAGATAACGTATGACTCTGACAATAATTCAGTTTGGCTCAACAAATGACATGGTTGTAAATTCTTAAATATTATCTATAATATTATTAACATTGCACTCCACACTCTACAAGTTGTTCCTCTTGCAGTTCTGTGGGGAAAAAAAGTCCTTTTGATCCAGTTGTTTGATTTGAGAAAAAAAAAAAGCACAGCTGAATTAAAATGAAAAAATTGATGGCCAAATGAAACAGTGAGAGTTGCGTGGGTGTAAAGCAGGTTAATATTATGGAAAGGCCAGTGAATTGTGAAGGATTAACTAAGGCAAGAGGTGATAGAGATGAGACAAGACACGGGGGATTTGTTAGACATCTGAAAAGGTCACAGCAATGCCGGAGTGCGAAATACATGCAGATTGGTTGAAGTGTGCGTGTGTGTGTGTTGCCTACAATCTGCTTTTTACTTAAGATAAAGCACCTCAACTTTTTTTTTCCTGAACTGAAACTGAAAGCAATCACTTTTTCTTCCACTTCTTTTCTCCCGCAAACATTTTTTAATTAATGTTAACACCTCCTGTGATCTTATAGAGTATCCATGTTAAATGTGATCAATTTCACATTTCAGAGCCGTCAATTAGTAATGGAAGCGTAAGTAGCTCTAAGAAACCGTCAGGCCACTAATTGTCCTGCGTTGGCCAAGGCATCGTTAGTATTCTTTGAATCTAATGTCATTTACAGCCAAACACGGTCAGCTCTGCCTGCAGTGGCTATAATCTAAAGAACGTTCTGTGGCTACAGGGCCTGTCGTGCAATCAAATAGTCGTAATTACCCTGAACTACAGAGATATTGGAAGATGTAAAGTAAATGAGGATGTGAATCATCATTTTAATCTGCATTTTAAATAGCTTTATATGAGTATTAGTCTTTAATTGAAAATGTGATACTGGCCAGTCGAGCAAGTCATGTGGAGCTTTGATGTGATGTTGTTTCATTCTATATTTAATAATCGACCAACATGATGGAAGGGAAACTTCAAGTGAAGCCTTAAACCCGTATGATTCCAATGCAACATTTTGACCCAATCCAAAAGTACGTATGAACATGTTCTACAGTTTTTTTGGGCGTCAGTGATGTAAATGCTGTTTAAGTGAAATGTGGTCTGGAAAGAAAATGGAAAATAACATATAAAAAATATATTGAAATGAAAGTGTATATATAAAGTTCCTGCGTTGCATGTAAATACAAATTCCTTCATTCAAACGAAATACGAATACATTTTTTCCCTCAATTTAAGCATTTTAAAACACTTGACATGTACAATTCTCACAGCGTGGACCAACTAAGTATCTTTGAATGAATTAACTTTTTCCTTTTTTTTTTAACAAAACTCTGCTAGTCCTCTAACTCTGTCCGTCCATCTGTCAGTCCACAGTCACTCAATCAGTCAGTCCACAGTCATTCAGTCCTCAGTCAGTCAGTCAGTCCACAGTCAGTCAGTCCACAGTCAGTCCACAGTCAGTCCACAGTCAGTCAGTCAGTCAGTCAGTCAGGCCACAGTCAGTCAGTCAGTCAGTCAGTCAGGCCACAGTCACTCAGTCAGTCAGTCCACAGTCAGTCCACAGTCAGCCAGTCAGCCAGTCAGTCAGTCAGTCAGTCAGGCCACAGTCAGTCCACAGTCAGTCAGTCAGTCAGTCAGTCAGTCAGTCAGTCAGTCAGTGCCCAAACAAAATTCAAAAGATGAACTGTAGCTGATCATTCAGGGAAAACGCATTCTTGTTGTATCATACAAAGTGCTGTAGCCGGAAACACAGCTCTAATGTTGAATGCTGATGTTGTGCTGCTCACGTTTGCCATATCAACATGAGATTAGGGTCTTGGGCACAGTTTGTTTGCTGTAGCCAATTCAGCTGCTTAAAACACCTGCTCAGGTGGAACTGGTCTCCTGGGGATGCACAAACAGTCTTATTCTGCCAGTCCTGGAATTCGTTAACGTTTCTCTTCCACCAGTAAACAGAATGAGGAAAGGGGGTGTTGCTCAGTAAGTTTTTGACTCTGTTTTGATGGGAAGTGTGATGGGTGTAAAGCACTGCTGCCCCCTAACAGATCACCAGAGTAGAAAGTTACTTGTTTCAAACACTCCTTGAAATATATTTTGTCAAAAATCAGCATCATTATCAGCTGAACCCTACAACTTATCACGTTTCAGCTCATATGTTTGGCAAATGAGGCCCAAGGCCAACTCCATCAAACAGCACCTCTCTCTGGGGCCATACCTTAATTGGCTGAAGGCTCTTAATCACTTCATTTGTAATGCTAATGCCTGCACTGATGAGCCTCCACCACTGTCTGTCTTACCTCCAGTGCTGCTGTTGGGCATTTTCCTCTACACTCGCTGGAGGAGCTACAAAGGGCTGAAGGAGGGCGTTTACCACGTCTCAGCCCACCACGACGGCTGGGAGGACATCCGAGAGAACGTCCTCAACTACGACGAGGAGGGAGGCGGGGAGGAGGACCAGGTACGTCACTTACACACACACGCAAGCCCTTTCTCCTGTGGTAAAGCTAACAAAGGAAGTTACAAAGACATCTCATGTGTGGATACATTCACTTTTACACACAAGCACGCTAACACTCAGAAACACATTACTTATAAGTACACACTGTTTAATGTGATACTCGCTATTGAACAACCGTTGCACAGCACTCTATATACTTGCATGAAGGTGAAATGTTTTCACTTTTATTTTGGAAATACTTAACAGTGGATGCAAGGTAGCAGCTTTATAGTGGACTCAGTCAATTCAATTTGGAATTGAATCTTCCACCGTGTGTGTGTGTGTGTGTGTGTGTGTGTGTGTGTCCTAGCGTTTTAATTAGGCCCACGCGAAATCCTTATCTCCTCTCTCCAACAGCCACTGTAACCCACAAGCACTCAACAGTACTTAAGAGCTTGCATAATATCACAGCTTTGATCGAAACAAACACATGTGGCCGCGCACACACACACACACACACACACACACAGAAGACTTGCATATACAGATTGTTGTCGCACCTTGTCAGTACCCAAAAACCCTCATGGTCTTCAAGGTCCTCTGTACTGTTAATCACCTGCTGCCAAACACATACAATACCACACACACACACACACACACACACACACAGGCCTGATCCCCTATAGCAGAGCAGATGCTACAGTTAATTCTCAAGAGTCTTGTTTGAAAGCTCTCTGGAGGAATAGAAACAGCACTTTCCACTCATCACATAATCAGTTTTACAAAGCGACCCACACCTCCTCCGTGTGCATCTCTTCTTCCTCCCTCTCCTCCTACATCCTTCCATTTTTTTCATCTCTGCTGCCGTGGTTACGGTTTTCGTGGATTCACACCGGTACTGAAGTGATCGGCTGTTACAGTATATGTGAAAGTAACGGTGGCTCCTAAACCCCAATGCACCAGTGCACATAAGAGATGGGCAGAAAGAAAGAAAGAGACGCCATTCATCTCCTTTCTGAATCACCTCCACTCTTATTTTTATCTTCTTGGCCTTACACACACACACACACACACACACACACAGATACTCAGAATTACAGAGACTTCTCTGAGACAGTAAATGGAGATAGATTGGAAACTTAAATAGGTGGAACATTCACAGGAAACGTAATGGGGAGAGCTGATTGTTTTTCTACTCTCTTTTCATTTTTCTGCTCTTCCTCTGTCACATTTCATTTTTTTCTGCCTCATCTCTCTCCCCTAAACCCAGTCTTTCACTCTGCTCGCTCTTCTGTTTGCTCTCATCTCTGCTTCTTTACAGCTTCTGTGCTAACTGAGACTTTTCCTCTTCTTTTGCGTGTGTGTGAATGCACACGTGTTCATTTGTGTGTGTGTGGGTGTGTGTGTGTCCAGAACGCCTACGACATGGCGGAGCTGCAGAAGTCCCTCCAGCCGAGCCCGGCCCAGTCAGTCCAGTACTGCCGCTCCAGAGCCCTGCACCACCCTCCTCCTCCCCACCACCACCACCATCACCTCCTCCACCAGGCGCCCCCCGCCCCGCCCTCCACACAGCAGCTGGACCCCCTCAGCCGGACAGCCAGCTCCACCACCCTGCCTCCCTCGGCTGCTTCCACCTCCTCTACCACCACCACCACCAGCCTCCGTAGGGACGTCCCCCCCACCAGACTTCCAGCCCAGGGCCAGGCCCGCCCCTCCCAGCTGGCACGCCGCTCCCTGTCCTTCTCAAGCCAGGACCTGGCCCGCTACCTGTGTGAGATTATCCGCGATGCAGACCAGCATCCGGACACGGGGCCTTTCGACTCCCTGCAGGTCTTCTCCACCGAGGGAGGGGGCTCGCCCGCCGGGTCCCTCAGCTCCTTCAGCTCGGCGGGGCTGGACGGGGGGAGCGGCGGAGATGGGGGAGGGGAGGGGAGGAGGGAGGAGACGCTCGGGGAGTGGGGGCCTCGCTTTGAGAAGCTGCGGGCGCTCTACGAGCGAGCCGAGGCCAGCGACCTCTGAGCTCAGATGCACACGGACCAAACTGATAGGATCCTGATAACGGGCCGCCCGGAAACAATCAATTAGCAGACGCTTAGCGGTGACCGAGGTGGGAAAACAGCGAGAGGCTGACTGACAGAGAGACTCGCTCCACAACCCTCACTCGCTGACAACTGACAGAGACGGTGTTGTATTTACTGGATGATGAGCTCCGTCAATCAACATGGTGGCCTAACAGACAGATGGAAGTGTCCCTGTGAAAAGAGCCTGTCACTCCGCGCTCCCTCTACCTTGGATGACAATTTTGCAGGAGCAGATGTTATCAAACCTGCCAGTCAGGTTAAAGGCTTCAGAGCGTCACTCTCTACCCGGGCTACTCATCATGATGGAGCTTAGCTTCACTGTTGGGAAAAATCTGTTTCAGTCACAGCCTGTAAAACCCCAAATTTCCTCTATTTTCTAACACTCATTGTGGGCTGCTGAGTGTCAACTGAAGGCCTAAAATGTGAAATGAAAATGTTTTGGCTAGTTTTGTTTTTATACCTGAGCAAATCAATGCCACTCAAAATGTATTTTTTAGCACCTTGCTGCTGAATTAAATCTTTGTAAATAAAGGAAGGACTCCTGCATACATCCCACACTGCGCTGTTACATGATAAGACAGTGAAGATGAGTGGGATCATACTGAGTAGCCCTTATAATACAGAGTCTGGATTTTCAGTATATAGTGGACACATCGTGTTCTCGCTGCCTGGCTGTACACAGCTTCTGTCAATGTTTGTATGAGAAAAAAAAGTGCTTCGACCATCACTGGGTTGCAGGGTGAGTTTTTTTTTTTCTTTTCTGGTAATGTGTCTTTCGCTGGGTTGAGTAATTCTGTATTGGTTGGGTGTTTCAAGTTTCAACGCTCCGTGGGTTGTAAGACATCAAGCTTTCTACTTACTACTGCGCCCTCGTCTTGTGATTTCCTATTCTCATTCGCGCTCCTCCGCCGCTCGTTCCTCCTCACCCAAGGGAGGGTGCACAAAAATTCAAACAGCTTTGTAACAGAGAAATGGGAGCGGACGTGCGGACTGCGGGTAGGAGGAAATACTTGCTCTGCTGCTCTGTTCCGCGTACGCTCTTCCTCAGGCATACCAAATGTGGCGTCTTCGAGAGACTATTTTAACAGACGATTGCTCTGTAGAATACAAACTATGTCAAAATGCTTTCCAAGGTGACTGCTCAATAAATACAAATGGAAAGAGGAGGAGGAGGATGAAGGAGATTTATAATGATTATTCATATATAGTTCTGAGCTGTGATACATGTGCTATATGCAGTTCTCACACACTTTTATCTATTGTTCCTTGTTAAATTACCGCATACACTGGCTGAAACAGTGATAATTGTGATTGTGGGAAAATGGACTGAGAAAATTGCAAGGAAATAATACCTCTGCAGTTATTATCCTAGCTGTGAATTGTCAACAGTGGCAAGCGTTCCTCTCATTTGGCTTCTTGTCACATCGGGTTGATGGATCTTTTTTTTTTCTTTCCCTCTGAATTCTATAAAAAAAAAGACTCCCCGCTGTTGTTGAGCCAGAGAGAACAATTTGTCTAAAAAGAATGAAAAGGTAAAGAACAGTAATAAAGCTGGGAAGGGGAGCCTGAAAAGGACCTGTTATTTTCACCTTTGATAAGAGAGATGATTGCAGGGTACAGGGTTGAATCAGAGAGCAAATGAGGAAGGGAGGAAGAGAGGAACCATCTTATCAAGTGCCTGCGTCTGTGGTTAAATGTGCCACCAGTGCACCATGGAGCTCAGTAGCTCCGTAGGGAGCTGTAGAGAGGGGGGAGATGCTGGGAGCAATGGTTTTCTGCAGAAACGGTTTGTTGCGCAGCAAATGGCATAAATACAAAAGTCATGTGTCCTCACCCCACCCCCTCCTCCCTCTCTCTGCAATGCTCCAAAAAGCCAACCTGGCTTCACCTGGCATTTCAGGCGGTGTACTCTGCTGGCAGTAGCAGCAGCGCCCTCACCGTGCTCTTTTTATCCGTCTTCACGCTGCCAGAGCCGAGCCTGTCGGCAGAGCAGTTAAAGGGTAGGAGTGTGTGAAAACACATCAGGCCACTAATCCTAATAGGAGCTGATGGCTTGCTGTCGTGCTGGAAAAAGCCAAAGGATTGCGGGTACTTTCAAAAAAAGACGACAGAGGAGTCGATTCCCATATTGCGGCTTTCCAGAAACATGCTATTTTCTGAAAAGCAGAGGCAACAATGCGGCTTTTAAAAATAAGAGACTTGGCGGTCAGGTGAGGGTGCAGCACGCTGTGGGATGAAGCCTGAAAGTAAGACACACAGGCTTTTTTTCTTTTTTATAGACGGTGGGGATTTTCTAGAGGGATGCTTGTTTTTTATTCCTCAGTAGAGAGGGGCCGAGCCTGAACCACGCACCACGAGTGGCGAGGGATGAAGACGCTTCATGCTTCACTTCTCTCTCTGCAGCTGTAAGGAGCAGCGACTCACTCTCCACCACCATTCATTTGTACCATATAACAGCTTCTTAAATGTTGTGTTCTGGGTGCAGACATGTTGTGAACAAAGTTAATGTTTTTACCTCATTTGTAAATACAGAGATAGATGAATTACAATTATTGCTTTTTGTCAAGAAAAGCACCATAGGTTTAAAATGTGCAGCTTCTGAGAAAAAAAAATCCAACCGAACATATCTTTTTTATCATCATGATGGTGATGAGCTTTGGACAGTTATGTAAGTGTTTTGTATTTGCTTTGATCTTTTTTTCTCAATAAATTCATTTATTTGCATCAGTGACTGTGCTGAATCGTGACTGCATCTGAAAAAAGAAACTGAAGAATTAGAAGAAATGAAGAAAAAAATGAAGGTTCTGGCCTTGCATAATGACAAACGAAGAAATTACATTGTTGGGAAAAAAAATACTTTTATTGATCATACTGCCATTGAACATGGATGTGACTAATAGCTAACACTGGCATCTTCGACCCATAATGTAATATGAGAACACTTTAAGCAAACATTTATTAGTTTGTATGATTTCTGATATGAAAAATGTCCTGCAGTAGAAAACCAGCTGTACAACATGGGTTAGTGGATTATTGGAAAAAGAAACAGCAGAGCAAAATGGAGAAAATGACCAAAGGCACTCACATACATAACACAATATTTCTCTTTCAGATTTCCTTGTTGGTCAAATGAAATTGTACATTTAACGGTACCTGTGCTCACATGCTGCTCTTCAGCAATTATGCAGCCTTTAAGATGCAGCACCTCCCTGCGTTTCTCTCAGTGTGCACTCAAGAGTGGCCTACATGTTGCCCGAGCAAAATGTACCCGGAGCCTGTCAGTCTCTTCTGAAGTACCAATGTGTGTACAGTATATAGTGTTCCCTCATCACACGTTATTTAGACCCTTATACTCCATGTGGAAATTTCACATTCATAAATAGTTTCAATGTATTCAGATGGCACTGGCTCAGTGGGATCATCTGTTCAGATGCTTCCAGAGAACGTCAGATGGTTTGTTTCAGACTGGCACATGCATCGCAACTGCAGTTCATCACGAATACAAATGATCTTACAGTGAAATGAACAATAAAATCCAAGCTTCAGCACCAACATGCCCCCAAACTCTGATCAAAACCACATCTCGTGTGCCTATAAATGTCAAGGATTACCCAGGATTCTCACCCACTTTTTCTACATTATCATGTTTCAGATCCTGAAAGGATCCAATGATGCTAAAAACAACTTCTGGTCGATCCCCAGCCATCATCACTAAATCTTTAGAGCCAAATCACATTGTGACTGACCACCATAAAGACAGCAAACTGTAACAATAGATACACTTCATGGTCAAGATACGCATGCAGCCTTTTGTAAATGGTGTGGGTGTACACAGAGCCCTGACCTCAACCCCATCCAACACCTTGGGGG
>NTHP01000023.1:896171-913559 GCA_003416845.1 Oplegnathus fasciatus
GGGGGGGGGGGATTTGAATGGCGTCTGAGAGCCAGACCTTACACCTAACATCAGTGTCCGACCTCACTAAAAGAGATCAAATCCCTGCAACCAGGTTCCAAAATCTGGAAGGCCTTCCCAGAGGAGTGGAGGCTGTTCAGCAGCATATTTATACCTACCATGGTTTTGAATTGACATGTTCAACAATCACATATGGGTTAATTAAGCATGACAGTCTTAGCCAGTCTTTGACCATGGCTTAGATCTAACTAATAGTCGAACTTCAGATAGACATCTAAATTCATCTGCTGCACAAAGCTGTTTAGTTATTGACTATCTTAAGTAGAACTAATTTGCCATGAATTCTAGGTAAATTACAAGTTGTTGTTTTTTTCAAACTAAAAACAAAGCTGACCGAACAACCGCTTTCAAGAAAGAAAATGCTACAACAGTAAAACTATTATCATTATTATTATATATCCCACAGTTTACAGGAGCACCAAAAACATTCCAAAAAAGATATAAAACCATGGTACAAGATGCAAAGAAAGAAATATTCATAGGAAAAAAAATCATAAAGCAGGAGGGTGACAAAAACAACAGGGAGCCATCATGGATGAGAAAGTTAGGACATCTACAGTTCCATCGCAAATGAGCAAGCTCAGTCTGCGGCTGAGGAGCTTTCAATAGTGTTAAAAGCTACAGAACAACTGAGTAAGTGGACCTTGAGTTTAGATTATTTTATCAGTATGGGTGTAAGGAGAGGGTGTCCACATACTTTTGGCCATATAATGTATAAGGCAAGACTCAAACACTGAAAAAAAAAACCTGTTTTATTTTGAAGAATACATACAGGTGTGAATTTGGCCCTTAGTCTGGCAAAGGAAATCTTTCTCTCTGTATTTAAACTATTCAAGCAGAAATCTGAATTAAAGTGGCCACATTTGTTTCAGCACCATCGACTAGTCGACTAGTGGGCCTGATGGAGCGTCCAGCTGAATTCTACGTGCGCACTAAGAGGATCTTTGGGTCTAGACTAAGATTTTTCATGAAGAAAACCGGACAGCGCCGTTCCCAATGAACGGCCAATCCCAATATGTATGGAAATGAAAAAATTACATTAGTACACTCTTATTAGGCAAACATAATGGAATCACTTCGTTCTCAAATAAAGCAATCAGATATCTCCTAAATTAAACATCCAATATGATGGCGTGAGTGTGGGGGGGAAGAACAAGTGGTGCTGCTCCTCGCTGATCCGCTCGGTATGCATTACAATGAGGCTGTGCGGTTAACGAACAACAAAAGCATCACAACTGCGTGCATGCATCTGCGAGTGTGTGGATTATCAAAGACAACGGTCCTTATTAACAACTGTACAAATATAGGCAGCCGGAGATGAAGGAGGGAGGGAAAAATGTGTGTGTGTGTGTCGTACCCACATAACGGCTCATTGTAGCAGGCAACTCTGACTGGCCGGCCCATAATTACCAACACAATTCCAGCCTTTCAATCACCTCCTCTCCTCCTCCCTGCCTTCCATTTGGATCAAAAGAAGAAAAAGAAAATGAGGAAGGGGTTCAGATCATTGTGAATCCATGGTTTGATGCCCTCTCATCTCTCCTCTGCTGCTGTTTAAACATGAGCCTTTTCTGTCCTCCCCACTCCTCCTGCTCATCCCCACTTTCTTTTCTAACCACAAAGCCTCAGTTTGATATGCAAGCGTTGGCCCCCTCTCTCCGTCTCTCTCACACACACAAACTATTTTGGATTGCGGCGGGGAATCAGCGTCGTTGTCAGCCTGCTGCAATTTCCTCGCCACTTACATTATTCATGTGTGTTTGTGGCTGTGTGTGTGTGTGAGAGAGAGAGAGAGAAGAGAGAGTGAAAAGGTTGTGTGCTGATGATGAGAATCACAGAGCCGACAGCAATCACAACAACAACACTGTCACAAATATCACTTGGTACCAGCTTTGACCTCAGTTTTACAGCAAAAACACATTTAAGCAGCGGTGGAACCTGTTTCCACCGGGCGGGAATCGAAACTAACAAAATTATTTCTGTTCTTCTTTTCGGGGGTAATTGATAACATCTATCACTGCGGAGGCAAAAAGCACCAACTGATCTGAGTCCAGGCTGAGTCAAGCTAATGGTCAAAGTTATTTAATGTGGCTTTTTCCCACAGCTGAGTAAGACCCCCACCCTGTGACCCGTCTCCTACTGTGGCTCTGTAAGGCCCACCAGCTGAAAACAGACCTCAAGTACACACAGGTTTTTAGTTTTAGCCAAGTAGTGTGCTTTTTTAAAACAAGCCAAATGAGAAAATAAACTTGAAGTTCATTTGTGACCATAGAAACAGTCGTTTAACAGCACGATCCCAACTCAAATTCCACAACTTTGTATTCATCTATTCATCTGCAGGTGTAGTTTGCTCAGTTCTCATGGAGATGGATCTGTTTCATCCATGATCTGTGGATTCGCTCGCAGGTGTGCAGTTAATTGGTGTGAATTTTTCAACTCTGAGCCACAAATTTGCACCTTTGACCAATAGCGAGGCTTCTTGACAGTGCTGACCTTTGGGGGAACAGCGAGCGTAAGCTGCAATAGCTTATTAGTGGTGTGGCACCAACCACTTTTATTTGACCTTCTCTGTCGAAGTATAAACTGCTCCGCCAAAGAGGAATGGTTTGCAGACAGTTGTGAGACAGGAGTCGATCATGCTACAGTCGCTGAATAAACGGTGTGAAATTGTCCCATTAGCAACCAAGCTAAAGGCGAGCTTGTTAGCAAGCTTTTATTCCCTCTTCAATAAAACTCTTTATTGAATGAAATTATGTACAATCCCCACAACAAAATGCCACAGTAGCTCCGCCAGTAAAGCACCAAGTTTCTAGAACCAAATATTTTGCAAAGACGTGCAGATTATTTGCTGTGGCACTTTCTGTTGTGACCAGGCCTCGACAGCTACTGAGACTGCATACAAACAGATCCATTTCCATAACAACTGGTCCACTAATGCTGTTGAAAGCTACGGAAGAAGCTCGTTAAGTGCACCTTGAGCTCATTCACCAGAGCTCTTCCATAGTTTACTTTTCTAATTTTCGGGGTATTTACAAAGAGCCCATTGCTTCAGTTTTAATCAACACAGGTCAAATATAGCACATTCACAAACTGTCAGAGTGCAAACTCTATGTTTACCAAATTTTGATAACTTATTTGATCCCTAATGTCTACTAATGTCTCTCCTTTATACTCTTTATAACCAATAAAAGTCAGAACTGCAGTGGCAACTTGTACTTTCCAAAACTGTATGATGTTCATACAAGAAAGAATCTGAATTAGGGTCGGGTTCCAATAGCCGGCTCCGTTTGGGATCAGGTTCCTAGTCGGTTAAAATCCCCAGATTTGTTAAGCTCAACAAATCTTTTCACAAATCTTTGATTTTCTCCCCCTATTTTCATTGGCAACGAGGAGCTCAATAGCAAATATGTAACATGTAATGTAAATAATGTATCTAGAAAAGCGTTTTTTATCACAATGTACGTATGTATGACTGTTGTTGCTTAAATGTGTTCAAAGCTAAACTAAAACAATGACTTGATAATGGATTTTTAAAGGATTCTGATTTGATGAGTAGATTTGATGTTGGATCTAGATTTGATATGTGCTATTGAACCCCATGCCCACTCAGTATGAAAGAGAAAACAAGTATTTGAATAGTATATTTCATGATGCTGTGCTGAAATGACACTGACCACTTCAAATAGAACTAAATTATTAGTAGTTGCTCGCGGTGTTCCAGCTCCTGCTGAGAGGTCTAATAGTTGTTTCTGTGTTTCTGTTCATCTGTACCAGTGAGCGCTGGGAGAAGGGCGGGGTGGGCGCGTGGAGACAGAGCAGCCCAAAGCAGGACTCCTATAGGTGCTTCCACACTCCACTTATTAAAACAACACAGCCCCAAGCTTGAACTGGCCCACTGCTCTAACACCACAGTTCACAGAGCCATGTGTTAAAAAAATAATGGGCATGATCACAGCTGGGCTCAGTGCAGAGAGGAGACAGAGGAACAGCGAGGATTCAGCGCTTTTATCTCTTCTTCTCCTCCGTCTCTCTCCCCTCTGGCCTCTGACGGGGTTTTTCTCGCAGCCCTGCTCCTGCTACTGAGTCGCGCGGGGCTCTGATGAGCTCTTGCCGCTTTTCTTACGTTTCTTCTTGACCCGGTACACGTGGAAGGTTTTGTTCTGGAATGTTCTGGTGAACAGAGCGGTGTAACCCGCCGTGTCCGTCTTGATGGCCTCGCAAAATCGAGGGTGGGAGGCGGGGACGAGGTCCGGGTCATTCTCTCCCGGTCCGTCCATGATCTGATGGTACAGAGAACGAGCATGTCATCGTCAACAAGAATGACAGAAGGTCGACAGTGATGTGTATTCTTACAGGGGCCGTGCGTTAATCAATACATCAACACATGTGAGATACAGCTGCTGTAAATAAACACCACTAACATCGTGATCGACGGCCTCTCACAGGTTCTAATTTCACTTTGTGCTGCAGCCAGCTGGATCT
Source organism: Oplegnathus fasciatus (assembly GCA_003416845.1). Taxonomy (NCBI): domain Eukaryota; kingdom Metazoa; phylum Chordata; class Actinopteri; order Centrarchiformes; family Oplegnathidae; genus Oplegnathus; species Oplegnathus fasciatus. The sequence goes on from NTHP01000023.1 coordinate 900,714, forward strand.
GGCAGAAACTCTGCATGTCTGCTTTACAGCATTAGGAGGGGCGGAGACAAAGGGATTTTGATTCTTCATGAATGCCACATTGATAACACGTCTGCTAGTAGCTTTGAATTTGAAATGCCTAACTTGGCAAATGATTTTAACATTACATGTAAAGATGCCCCTAAATTGTACATAAAGAGGGAGTCCAGGAAACATGAAGCACACACAGAGACGCTGGGTGGACGGATTGCTTTTCTTGGAACTAGTGAGTCTAAAAGAAACTAGAAATAAATACTAGAAAATGGTTCTTCAGACTTGTATGAAAAAATAATCCTATTTGGTACTACAGAGACACATTTTACATATAACCCATCAGTGCTACAAAGAACTAAAGAATGAATAAGAAGCTCGTCATCAGTATTAAAGGTACATTTTAAAGGCCCTGCATCCTACACAACTACACTTTTTAAACCACACACACACAGGCCTGATGAGTTTTTGACTTTAGCTCTTTTTTTCAGGGGCTTTAAAAGCCACACTTAGCCTTTAATTTTATTTTCAGAAATCAAAAGCATTTTCATATAGAACCACTAAACCAACTGAAGGACGCTTAAAGTAAAAATTTAAAAAGGTTTACTTTAAAATAAATATTTATTCATGTAAATCATTAGGACCACCTGTTGGCGGAAGAGATGGACACAGCAGGAGAATGCAGGTGAGGGAGATGAGGTGGGGCAGGTAGGTAGAAAGAAAAAAAGAAAGGAAGAAAGACAACTGAAAGAGAAAAACTGAAAGAAAAACAAACAGAAAGAAAAGAAAATAAGGAAGGTAAGAAAGAAAAAAACAACAAAGAAACAGAAAAAGACGAGAAGTAAGAAAACAAAAAGCGAGAAACAAAGAAACAAAGAAAGTAAGAGAGAAAGAAAAGGACAGACAGATGTAACCCAGCGTTCCTTCGATAAAGCTGTCTAGATGTCAGACGTTGTGTATGCTGTGTGACATTTACGCCGTCACAAACACAGACACACACCGACTCTGCGTTTCATGTGTTGTACAACACACTGAGCCAGACAGCTAGACTGAAGCTTGTCTCGCCTCTGGTAATCCAAATAGCCAGTGCGGTGCATCCGACATCAAAATACGGAGAGACGGAGGGAGGAGGAGGGAGGAGGAGGAGGGAGGAGGGAGGGGTAAGGGAGAGTGAGAGACAGTGACGTGCAGATGAGAAGTGAGGCTATTGATCTTTGCGAGGGCTGAGAGCTTTCACCCAGTCACAGAAGTTGGCAGAGGGGATGGCGCACGCACACACACACACACACACACACTGAGTGATGAGTCACATTAAATAAATGCCACCCACATGTCCGTTGGCCAGGTCGAGCAGGTCCCGCAGTCTGCAGCCTCGCCTGTGCCGACGCTCGTAACAGATGCTGTTTTCTAGCACCACATAGTCCGCCCCGACGGCCCTCAGGATGCCATAGACTTCCTCCGGGGACTGGCGAGCGTACACCTGATACACCTGCTCACACACACGCACACACACACACAGAGAGAATGAAAGTGGATTTATTTGGGTTTGTGTGGATTTTTGATTGCTTTTTTTGCCTAAAGATCATCTGGTTTTATAATTTAACACCAATATTGTTGGAAGGCGAAAACTTCTCTCCTGGAACTCAATTACCAGGCACATTTATTTTCTGAATTACAGTTTTGATGAAAGTTGGTTTAGATTCAATTATAACATGTTTACTGACAAAATCGGAACGAAAACAATTATGAGTGGAACAAAATCAGAGGGAGAACAAAAACAAAAGTGTCAAACAACACAGATCTCAGCTTTCTGAAATCTGTTACAGTTCATCTTTTATTTGTAGCAGATGAAATAAAACTTTTGACCAATTTCACACAACAACAGATTTAAATGGTCAAATTATACAACCAGTAAATACTCTAAGAACTGATTTTTTTTTTTTTTTTTTTAACAGATGTTTATCAGAGCTAAAACTTAGCCCAGTGGTAGTGTTTAAATTGGGTTTGATTTAAATGAGGGTGGAACATTGAAGTGACAAACCAACTAGCAAGTTTCTACACCAAATGAAGGCCGTGGCTGTGACTGAAATCACTCCCTGTTTCCTAAATAGTGCATTATATTTACTCTCACCATTTTATTTTAGTGTGAAATGTGTGTACTATACAGTATGATGCCCTCAAAAATTCCCACTATGGAAAGGAAAAAAGTAATGTGTATGATGCAAAATGATGACAATTCATAGGTGTCTGAAATGTCTGTTTACTGCTGTGTGAGCATCTGTAAGGAGTAGTGAATCGGGACACAGTCCTTGTGAAGGTGATGCTGAAAACTGGTGGAGATTCAAATCACATGCGAACAGGGACTAAAGTCTGGGGGTGGAGCTTTGTCAGTCTACCACCATTCACAGTTTCAAAATCAAAACTAACCTTTGTTTTGTTATTGTTATTGTATTGTTATATCCGTTTCACTTGTATGTCAGGACACTGTCCAATGATACTAAAAGTCTACAGTCACGCTAGCAGCTCTGTGAGGCAGTACTGTACATATGACATATTGATTAGCAGGTTTAGCAGCCATGCCCAGCGTGGCAAAAAATGCTTTCATTCTGCGTGCTTCAACTTTTAAAGGATAAGTCTGGTGATATTCTATATTTCCCTGAGGTGATCAGGTATTGCCTGTAGGTCAAAGTCTGATATATCTTATTCCTCTGTGTCATAGAGTTCCATTGTTGTCCAAAAACACTGTAACACACTGTTGCACTGGCTGACATGTTCCTTCATGACCATGAACACACACTGTAGTTCATTTTGCATTAATCCCACATACACCATCCTGCTGCTGTAAATACTCACTAGAGCACCAAATGTATAATAATCCACCGCTGAAAATAGTCCCCAACAAATGCACTATTTGAGTAATGTTTGCTAAAAACTACAGTGCCCAGCTGTTTTAGGAAATAATCTTTTTGAAGATGAAACAATGTATTTGTGACCCATTTTTACACAAATTGACTTGGAGCTGAGAGTCAGACACAAGATAGGGAAGTCATAAAGTATTTAGAGACAAAATAACACATTGTTGGTTTTGGTCTTTTCATGGGATTTGTTGACAAAAAGTAAAAATACAGAATATCACCAATGCTACCCTTAAAACCCCACATATACACTACGTTCTTAGATGGACAAAATACACTCCACCTTTTCGGTTTAGGAAACCCTGTACAAGTAGCTTTGTGGAGGAAGGGTGTGTGCTACAGTTTACATACTCTTAACACACAAAAAAGCAACTCTTGCTTCCCAATTTAGAATGTATGCCTGCTGCGTATGTGAATTCATTCAGAGAGGAGAAAAAATAAAACACATAGGTAACAAGAAAAACTGTGTCTTTTTCCACTAATGAATAATTTTGTAGTAACACAAAATTAAGCCCAGAAAAGAACTGGAAACATCATTAAGGTTCTCATAAACGTTTGAAAATGCAATTACACAGTTTTCCTTCTCAATACCACACATATACACACACAGACACACACACACTCAGAGCCCAGAAGGTCTGCACCAGTGTCGTGGATCATTAATGAGCTCCACACTAAGCTCAGGCCTCGCCAGCGGCTCAGCATGGCTGACTACCCGCTGGGAGGCAAAACATGGGCTCAGCTACCCAAGAGATGACCCAGACATTACTTCCTGCTCATTGTGAAGAAGACACACAATACAGAAGCAAAAACAAATGAATTATAGCAAAGATAATTTGCTACAATGATTTTCATTGTAGCAAATTAGCCACAATGAGTTTCGTATGTGGTTGTATTTCCAGCATGTTTTGGATCAGTTTTGTGATCAGTGTTTTCAATGTCAAGTTTTGTATTTCTAGTTCTGAATATCCAGCCAACATCAGAGTAACTCAGTCATTTAAGTCTACTGGCTGGACATGTAATAACACCAGGCATCCTTTTCAGGCTACATTTTTCATATGTTACTCTTCAGTCCGACTTAATGGATGCACATTGTACTCTTCTGATCCCATATTCATTCACACAATCACCGCAGGTCACTGGCCCCCATCTACAGACAATTCCCTGGTCTCTCACGCAAGACATTAGCACAGAGCTGAGTGAGATGGATGGGTGAGGCAACGTGGCTTCAGCTGTAGCCGCACAATACACACTTGGCTATGTAGGAACGAGGCTGTCATTAGAGCGACAGCACGTTCTGGAAAAGGGCAGAAAATTCTGAATTTGATTACAGCACCAAAACAATATCTAAAGGTGGTATATTACTACGATAAAATGCAAACCAAGAAAAAAGCATTAAATAAACACTGTTGTAGTAACTACGGCAGATGGGGCAGCTGTGGCTCAGGAGGAAGAGTGGGTCATCCACTGACCAAAGAAAAAAAGCAGTGAAAGCTGCTGTTTAATTGTATTTTACAGCACAAAGTGATATTTAGAGGCAGTGTAGTTGCAACAAAGTCCATAGAAATACGAAAACAGTGACAAACAATAAAATTTGCTCTGGGCACCTCAAATTTAGGCAGAGACAGAGAGTACATCTCTTGAGCTGAAAATGTTTCAACATGAGTGAAAAGTTGTGGTCTTTCAGAGTTTCAATGACACCATGAATATAGAGACAGGGGCGGAAAGGAGAGGAAATCATGGCAGTCAGATCTGTCGCACATCAGTCGGCAGTTAGGAGACCGGTCCATTGAATGCCTGAGGACAAAAGATTGCAGGCAAAAGATAGAAACACCACTCCAGTGGTCAAAGTGAGCCAAATGAATCCCTACTATACTCTCCTCTATTGCACCATGGTCACAGAGCCAAATGAATGGATACTGTATAAACATGACTCATAACCCCACAAAACCCCGTAGTCAGTCAATTATGTGCTCCTTGGCCATCGGTTTCTACTGTAAGTAGCAAGCTAGTTGGCTGGGCATACTAACATTTTTAATTTTTTACATTTACATTTATTCATATATCTTTCGTCCAAAGTGACACAGAAATGAGGTACAGTCCAACCACAGTAGATCAAGGAGAAGCCTTTGAGAGTAAGTGCGGCATCTCACATCAGAGCAGATAAACACACTGTTTAATTCATTCCTTACATGTTTGCTCGTTTGTTTTTGGTTTTGTAAAGGCTAGAAAAACACTTTTTTTCAAACTCTTAACTGCCAATTATCACTGAATATCGTACCTGTTACAGTCTCCAAAATTAACAGACACAGAACACCTCAGTGCTGCTAACTGAGGAGTAATATAAACACCTCCAAAACAGAATAAACTAGACATCCTCTATACTTGTGCTCTGACGTATCTGCACTCAAACTCATGGTTAGCAGATAGGAAACGAAGCAGCGCAAAGCAAGTTGCTGGTATTTTGGTGGAAACTGGGTCTTAGACTGAAAATACACGCCTCAGATGCACGACAGTTTTGGGCACAATGTCAATCTGCTGCCAGTCTGGTGATTTTATCAACAAGAGCAAACTACATACTTGGAACAAATGAGAAGCACTGACGGACTAATGCTTGAAATGTAAATAACATTTAATGCGGTTAAAGCAGGAACAGCGATAAGTCAGTCTGCATTTATCTATAAATTAATATGACTCTTACAGTATCTGTTGTCCACAGCTGCTTTACACTGTATGAGAAGCATCTCCTGCAGTTCATTAAATCCCCGCAGCCATCTGAAGGCAGCAGGACACATATGTTGATAGATCTGCAGCCTCTGATTTGAGAAGTGACGCATGTGCCATTCTGCCGTCCATTGGGTTTACCTTCATTAAATCACGTGCAAATGACAGCAGGCTGCTACAAAGTAACCACACACCTCTCAGACTGGTCAATTATAACTCACTATTCTGCCTGTTTATGCTGGAGACGTCGGATTACAGAGACCTACCACTTTGCACTTGTTGTTGCACTTGCGTGATTAAAACAGGGCCCTTAAAGTCACAGTGAACGGGAAGTTAAGAGTGTCTGTAGCTTCAGTAATGTGACAGGGTTTAGCTACGAGAGGGATTTAAATCAAATCCATAATATGTGAGTGGATTGCTCAAAAGTGGGCGTGGCTTAGCAAATACAGCACCGTATGGAGCCGTAGGAGCCCCTCCACACACACCTCCCTCACCCACGTTGTTAGACCAACACACACCTCCTATGATATCGCTCTGCTAGCTACCCACACTAGCTAACGGTCAAGTGTGGCTTTATATGAGCACATCTGATTGGTTATGTAAACATAATACACATATTAAGCATGTAACACGAGATGAACAATTGACACAATTGGAAAATGTATTTTTCATTTCACTGCGCCTTAAAGTACACTGCCTTGGAAGAAAAAAAAGCTATTCCTGTGCACTCCAAACACCAGGATCCGCCAAAGGGAATGACCAGTTCCATTCTACATACAATCACTGACTCAACAATCCATAATATCGCAATGTCAGACCATGCTCCTGTAAGTACTACCCTAGCAACAGATACAGTAGTACCCCAGATCACCCTCCCAGATGGTACTTTAATAATGCATTACTTAAAGACAAGACTTTTATTGACTATCTTGAGCAGGAATGGACATCCTTCCATAAAATTTAACAGCACCCCCCAAAACATCAGCTTGTAATTTATGGCAAACAGCTAAAGCTGTCATATGAATAATCTCATATTGAGTAGCGAGGAACTTAATAAGCAAAAGAAAAAAGATGAAATAGCTGCTCACTTTTCTGTCTCTCTCCATCAGGCTATATAGTTGACCATGACTAGTTAAATGGAAAATACAGTCACAAAGACGACACAACAAATATCATGACAGAAAGCAGGAGTAGCAGTAGTTTTGAAACATAATATACTAAGTGTGTGTGTGTTTATAGTATTACAACATTAACACAACAGACACACTTACTGCCAGCACGGTTCTGTGCTGTATGTACTGACCTCAGATCAATGTTCACAACTGGAGCTTGCTGCTCGCTGCACGCCGCGCTGTGGTCGGGTAATGGTGACAAAAACTATGACGAAATCTACTGACACTTCTTCAACAAATAAAAACCAGTTGAAAATGTTAGGGAGGGACGAGTTGGGAAGAGATCCAATCAAAACTAATCTCTTTGTGTGGTAGGGAGGTTAGATGCACACAATTGGATAGTACTGATCTACCCAGGAAGTATGGCATGCACTCGCTGCAGGTCTCATAAACTGTACAGAAATGTCAACGTTTGGGAGAAAGAGAAGAACAGACATATGGATAACTTTCACATTTGATGTTAAGGAAAACAAGATCCTTTGTAAACCGACAATCACCGGTAAAAACACCAACTTGAAGCGACATTTGCAGACGAGTCATCCCGAAATTCATGCAAAGGTAACTTAAGCACACTTAAATGTTTTGGGTTTTTTTTCAAGCTAACGTTATTTTATCAGCTAACCTGAGCTGGTGTGTTTTCGCTAAACCTGAAAAAGTGAATGACCCACAGTTCCTAATCATAGATTGTTAATTAAAAAATTGATTGACACGCTAAAGATAAAAAGCATGAAGTGTCTCTGTCCTCAGATTGAAACAAAAATGTAACAAAAAGAAGATGTTAGACACATGACGGGAGAAAGGAGCAGAAATGTAGATAAATAAATGTATTAAATAATGTAGATAAATAAAGACATGTTTCATATCACAGCAGTTAAATCTGTGTGTGTATTGCACATTCAAACCTTAATATCATTCCATAATAACAGGGTAATAGATGTTTCCTTCAAGAGTATATAATGAGTTTGGAAATTCTAGAGAAACGTTTAAATAATGCATTACACTGTAACTAAACCCGTTTTAGATTTAGTCGACTAAAACTAGATTAAAACTAAAACAATTCAGACAAAAATATGACTCAAACTAAAAGGACAGCCGACGCACCAACCGTGAATGTGTTCTTATGTGTGTGTCTGTGTTCAGCTCAGCCTCAGACTAAACTCAGAACTCACCAGAAACTCCGGTTCTTTCTGTTATTTCCCTGCAGTCTCTGCTTTTTCCTTTCGTCTCATAATTCCCGCCACCGTGTGCATCTGTGCATCTAATTGCATTTCTCCATTGACTTCGTATGCAATCGCGCCTACTCTAAAGTTCGCCTCGCGTACTGTTTGAACACACAGTAACAACTATATATAAAAAACGATAATTCATTCAAATCAGCATGACTCACTCGTATAGCTGACACTGTAATTACCATATATTTACTTAAAAATAGTTTGTGTTATCTTGCAGCCCCTCTGGTAGTTTCCACACCCCTGTGTATATTTGACAGTATAGTGCAGCCTACAGTACCTGTCTGGTCCTCTCCCGCAGGTCTTTATCTTCATAATGGGGGTGGTTGGTGAGAACTCGGCCTGTGCACAGCTTGATGCCAGCCAGCAGCTGCATGCTGCCCGCAAATACAGCTCGCTTAGGGGTCTTTGTGCTGTTGGACATAGAGAGAGAGGGGAGAGAGAAGGACACATCATTCACCATTATAAATATATAGATAATACATACCATGACAAAGCTTTGTGAGTTAGTGTAAAACAAGAGAAGAGAGAAAAGAAAAAAGAAAAAAAAGTACAGCAGAAAGATGTTAAGCGGTTTGAAAGAGATGAAAAAGTTAGGAGGGTATTACCAGGTGCATCCATTCATCAAAAAAGTTTGATTGAATTTTGCTTTAGTTTATTTTCTACATTTGTTATTCAGTCCACATGCTGTTGCTTTCTGCGTTTGCCGCAATAATTGGGACATATTGATGGCATTTAAAAGTTTCTTTCAGTGAGTCAGGTTTCAAGGACAGCGGCCATCTACGTCAGGACCAAATACAAAAGCACTCTTTGCACAGATAAATTTAATCACAAAGAGATGGCAGAAGATGTGCAGTTACTGTGGTACAGAAAGATCTGCTGGCACAGGGACACGTCTGGTGAGGTTTTGGCGCGTTAAAAGTTATGCGACAACTTGGTGCGTATGTGTGTGCGTGTTAATCTGTGTGGGTTGCTTACTAACCAAACTTGACCTTAACTGGCCTCTATTATGACAACACACGCACGCACACCCACACAGACACATCTCTCACCTGTAATGTTAACCTCGGGGTCATTTCTAATCTAAACTCTTGAATACACACAGGACGGCGCTAGGATTGACGAAGCTGATTGCATGGGCTAAGAATACTGGACACTTTGACACTCGGGTTTCATATTGCCACCACGAGACCAAACATGGGATCTTGAGACAAGGTTGGGTCACAGAGCTAGCAGTATAATCAAACACGTACTGAACATAGGGCAGGACTGTACCCGATTCTTGCCTGATGGGAAAATGCAGGACTAAGTTCAAAAACAAGTAGAAGACTGATATCTACTGTACATGTCAAAAGCCAGTCATTCTGGAACTATCATGTCACAGGATGACTGTAATATCCCTTTCAACAATGATCACCAAGACATACTCAGAAAAAAGTGGCATCAACTGTTCAGACCCAAACAAGACTGACTTTGTACTGCATGGAGTGCAGTCAGACTTTCCCGTAGCCATAAATAAAGCGACATGAGAGAAAGTAGAGCTTAAGGCACTTCAGCACGGGTCTCAATACGAAGCCATGGTGGTTGCTGAATGTATGAAAGGCTTGAATTCTTCATGTTGCTGCTGTCCAAAAAAGCAGAACATTTCCAAATCACAGAAGTGATACGGCAGTGCAGTGTTTGTGCAGTGTTACAGCACATTGGATGTGGTCACAAGCAACATATTTAAATCATGCTACCCACAGAGGTCAGTGCGACAAGTGCTTTTCTGCCATAAAAGCATCACATCCAGCTAACCATCTTGCAGAAATACTTTGAATTATGTATACTCAAATTCACAGATAACGAGGAAGAGGAAGCTTCAAACCTAACAAAGTGGAAGTACCAGAGCACACCCATGCACACACTGTAACACCATTATAGATATAAATGCCCTGGTTATATTTACACAGGAATACTGAACATAGGCTGCTGTACATATTATATGCTCTGTATGCACAGTATGTGCGTGGGGCACAATAATGACTTGCCACAAGCTTTATGTGTGAAATAAAGGCATTTGCTCGAGTGGACGTGCACATATGCGTATGCTGCGATGCGTGTGTGTGATATAAATGCGTGTATTCATACATGCTCTCGGGCGGATGTGTGGGTTGATGTCTTGGCCTCCTGACCTGCAGTAGAAGTGGGTCATTTCCATTTCTGCCTGTCTTCTCTCTCTGTGACTGTGTGAATTTAATCGCTCACTGCATCCCAGGGAGTAGCTTCCATCCCCTCCACGATGATTTACATTTAATTTCACGTTTATATTCTCATATGTAAATGCTAGAAGGCACTGGCATGCACCCCGCTGGCATTATAAAAATGAAATAATGACATTAATTGTAGTATATGGAGGGGGCTGGAGGAGACTCACTGTGGCGACTTAGCACAGATACGGGCTTGTTTGTATTTTCTCTTTGTGTGTGGGTCAGTGTGTACAGGCTCATGCACTTGCATTTAAAAGTGTTCATTAGCGCCCGTTGCTCCACTTCAGAGAACACTATTAAGAAGGAGTAACGTAAAATGCAGAGAGAGGTAATTGATACAGGGAGTGGGCAGCAAATCCCAGATACCCAATAATACTTCTATAATACGATGCAACAGCCATATTGGAATCCTTCAGCTTTTGTAATGAGATTATCACTCGACTCTGCAGAGCATTTTAGCTTCTTTTAGCAGCTGAGAGCCAGATATTTTTCTGAGCAGCTGGTTGAGACCAAAACAGAGCTAAAAAAAAAAGAGAGTGACCGTTGGACCTACATTTGTCAGGTCGCTGAAAGAAAACTATTACTGGCAACACAGCTGTAACGGTAATAAAGCAAACCTTCTTTGAATCTTTGAAGAAAGATTCATTTTAATTGTGTTGGTGTGTAAGTGAAATCGGCTGCTGTGGCTTTTTACAATCAAAAACATAGTGGTAATCCACAGAAGGGGGAGGGGGGGCTCCTCTAACAAGGAGTGTGTTTTTATTTACCTACAGGCAATGCAGGAAGAGGGAGGCGAGGGGAGCTGCAGGGAACTCGCACCCTGGCTTCTGTGGTCCGTACTGCCAGGGGGTTTTTTTAATGATGGATGAGCATTTTCTCCCCAATAAAATAGATGTTTAAAGTATTGGTCTTGGTTTCTTTACCTTAAAGCTGACTGAAAATCTTGTTAGTCAAGATTTATTAAAGTGTCCTGTAAAACATGTTATATATACTATATATATGCAACAGTTAGTGCTGAGTTGTACTAAAGAGTACCAAACTATTATCTACCACTACAAAACAATTCTTTTTTCAGTGTTTCTCAGTTGCTGTAGCAGGATCCGCAAATGAAAATCATTATTTTTCAAAGCACTGTGTGAAAATTTTCACATACTGAATATAGCAAATTTTTCACAGCAGTGTTCAAATTAAAATGTATACTGCTTTGTAATATAAACTATAATAAACTATTATTGGAACAGAGACAGATTTTCAGAAATATTGCTGTGTCATAATGATAAAAGAATTGGTAAAAGGTGAATTCAATCAATAACATTTTCATCCTCATATTTAGCCATCGTTTCTCAAACACATTTACATTACAGGAGTCTTCCTGAATTCCTGAACATGGACCTGGCAGACATTCGCAAGGAGCAAGAGGTCACGCCAAAGGACTTTCTGCTTTGTAAAGTCAAACATCAGATATAAGATACAGCAGGATGATCGCCTTTCTGACATCAGATATAAGATACAGCAGGATGATCGCCTTTCTGCAGTCGTCTCACTGTAATTATAGAAATTTGCTGTGTTTAAATGTTTGTTGTTGTACAATTGTTGTACAAGTTAAAAAGAATATGCTTGATTTAATACCTGTTTATAACGGCCATGCAGACCGCAAAAATGCATGCGTGGATGAAATGCTACCGTTTACAGGTGTCGTAAATACAGCAAATTAAATTAATTTTTAGTAAATCCCCAAAATAAAAATCTGAACCCGAAAATGAGCATAATGTGTCCCCTTTAAAAAGCATCTAAACAATACAGAGGAACACGTCTCAACCTACCTGTATGAAGAAAATCTGATCAAATCCACCTGTTCATATTAAGTACTTTAACTCTGTGTTCAACACTACTGACTGCATACACTCAGCTACATATGGTGTTGCTATGGAGATTTGTGATAACAACTGCAAAGGCTCTTTTAAGAGTCCTGCTGGCATTTGCCTTCAGAACAGATGAACTTATCACCTGCAGTCACAAAAGGACTAAAACTACTCTGTGCCCTCTTCACAACTTTGTTAGTTATCCGCTGTGACTCAGACACGCAACTAATTCACATTTGACTTGAAGCCCCTACCCAGCTGTGGTCCATCCACACAGGTGTTTAACTTACTTGAATTCTTTCTGAACAGACTGCTGAAGACTAAAGAGAAGTAAAAGATATTTTCTACGCTGCTGTATAGAATTAATTAAGCACAAGGTTGTCTGAATGAAACATGTAAAATACTGAAATGTTTTCATCATACCCACAAATAGGAGAGTATCCATTGAAGTCCACATGATTTTCAGCAGGTGGACAATATTTTACATAAAGGCTTCTATACTCTATACTGAATATTAAGACTGCTAGTAACGCTTATTTTTTTTATCAATTAATCTATCGATTATTTTCTGATTAGTCCTATGGTTAACTTGCCAATAAATAACAACCATAACTTCTACCATTAATCTTTCGACCTTTTATTCAATCATTTTCTCATAAAAACACTTATTTTACAAATAAAAATTT
>NTHP01000023.1:913570-931608 GCA_003416845.1 Oplegnathus fasciatus
TTGCTTGATTGGCTAGTACCGATTGTAATCGGAAATGCACTTGTATTATTTATCTGCAAAAGGTGGCTTACACCAACTTACAGCGTAACGTTAATGGTTCAGTTTTACAGGTCTATATGCACATAAACAAACTGCTTACAACCTGCAAATGTGCTTAAAAGCGGCGTTGCCAAAAATTATCCATTAGCATCTGCTCCAGGGAGTCTTCGTTGAGTTCTTGTCTGAAACACAACGGATAAGGACGCAACAATGACTCCCAGACACCGGCTACCAACCAACAATCAGACAAAACTCACTGTAATAGTCCAGATACAGTATACAATACCAGCCAGATTCATACATCTCCTCAAAACGACGAGACAGTGGCGGAGAACTGCTTTTGAGATGCTCGTGCACAGCAGTTGTGCTGCTGTGGTAATGTTAGGCCATTTCAGTTTTACAAAGCGTGCAGAGCACCCTTGTATGTGGTCTCTGTTTAAAGATTCCCACACTTTTGACAATCAGGTTCAGGCTTTTTGGGATAAAGTCTGATTTTCAGCATGCCGGGGAGCAGGAGCCGCAACGAACGTAAACAGTGCGACGCATCGACGCATTTCACACATTTTCGTGATCGACATAAATCGATTACGTCGGCGTGTCGCTCCGGCCCTACTGTATGTACATTTTTAATGGTGGTGAAGGGGTGGTCTCAGGTAAAAATGTGAAATCAATGCGCACACTCACTGTTTGGTAACCTCACATAATTCCCAGCAAAACTTCACCCAACCATTCTAACCATGTTTAGAACAGAATAACTGAAAACATCTGTGTGGGTGTGCAGGATTTGTACTGTAACATGTCAGAGTAGCTGCTTTTCGGATGATTAGTTTAGTTACTTCCACCTGAAAAGAGTTGAGATAACACTTCAACCACACACACACACACACACACACACGCGCACAGGGTTAAGTGGTACTGAGTGGAAATCATGATGATGACTAATGGTGACACTGAGAAAGTGATTGGGACTGTTCTTACAAATGTGCCACCCCATAGATTTTCTACTGAAATCTCACTTCTGACTGAGAGGTGTGTAGTTCAATCAAGGACATCTCTCTCTCCCTCTGAGCTGCCTCTGGATGAGTTAGAATGTAGAGGAAGACACGCACGCACACACACACGCACACACAGATCACAGAGCTGCACTTTTCCCTATTCAAGGATGAGGCCAAATGCTGCTAATTTAGACAATTTAAAACACGACAAGGAGCAGGATGACAGGAAGACAATTAAGGGAGCGAGAAAGCAAGTGAGGGTAAGCGCGAGCAGAGGGTGTAAGAAGTGGTGAGGATACAGTTTCACAGAGGGAGCCGAAAAATGTATTTTTACTGAAAGACTGATATACAGACGAATAGTGGCACATGTTTCCTAAGAATGGATGATGTCATTTCTTTCAATTACACAGACAGATGGACACAATGAGACAGATGTACAAAACAAGTCTGAGAGGGAGAGAGAGTGATGAGCCCTATTTGCACTGGACTAGAATTATCTAGGGACTTCGTGTGAGTTAGGAGCTTAACCTTTATCCAGACAGGATGAACGGTCGAGACTGCCACACCAGAAAAATGACAGCATCGGTCATTTTAACAAACACTTAAAATAACCATTGTTTATGGCTTTTTAATAATAAAATAAGGGCGGAACATAACACATATCATGACAATCACACTGTACATTGTCAGACACGTTGTGCCTGATACAGATACATAAACTGACTACGCCACACCCACGATGAGGGATGAGAGAACGCTTGTTTTTAAAGAAAGCAGAGGAAGGCCCCACACTACTCAATTAAATGGAACATATGGAAGCTGATGTTTAGAAAAAAACCCTCATCTTTATTCATAACAGTTTGCAATTCATAAATCATTAATACCCTTTAAGAAGTTGTGCAGGAATTATGTAATAACAACGAGACCTAGAGCCCATGGGCTCCACAATTTAACTCGCCATTTCAGTGTTTACACACCAAAGTCTCATATATTTGTGTAGAGGTAGTCAAAAAATGAAACGAATACAAGAGAAAAAAATATACAATCAAACACTAGGTGGGTGTCGGAAACAGACTGGGTGCCCAAGTATATCTTGAACAGCAAGATATCTCTATTGTCAGAGGAAGTCATTTTGAAAGCTTTGAAAGCTACCAATTACTTCACGCTGGGAGAAGCTGAACTACAGCAGGGAAAAATCTAGCCACTCAATTGAGTTTATTGCCTTAAGTGCCCACTTGTTCACAGGTCATACATAAACCAAAAAAATAAAATACCTCACTATTCATGGGAAAGTGCAGGGATGTCAGCTTTGGTTTTATATACAATGTCCATCAGTCAGCCTTCCAGAAACTAGAGTCCAGGTGGGGATGTTGCACCAAGCAGGATTACTCAGTTAGCCAGCCAACTTCAATAGCATGCAACAACTTCTCATGAACAATACCAATAATCAATACTTATGACTAATTGACACCTAATATATTCAATATATACAAATTCAGATTCAAAACATTAAAAAAAGTAGAGCCAAATATTTTTCACAGGTGAGCCGACAATCCAGCTTTCTGGAATACCCCTGAGACCTGAACCTGTCCTAAACAAAACAATCCCATCTGGGCTTTTCACAAGGACAAAATTGCAAAGAATGTTATGTTTTTGTTGTTGTTTTTGTTGGCTTCAGTAGAGAAGAAATGGTAAAATAAAAATAAAAAAAACATTCCTTTCCTTTAATGGTCCCAAATTGTTTGTAGTTTCAGTAGTTAACTATACAAAAAATGGCCAAAAAAAAAAAGTAATGTAACTACTTGAATCACTATGGAAATATGAATGCAGTTGTACTACCAGCAAGTTACTGCAAAATGTATTTAAACTACTAGTTTAATTACATGTAGTCCACTACTCTTCAACACTCTCTATTGTATGCTGCAGCAGCTTTAGATTATTTCAAAATNNCCTTTTTGTTTGCCTGCCTGGATCAATGAATGACAACCGATGTTCAAATGCAGGTTAAAACGACAGAAGCACGAGCACAGGAGATGCACGACCAAGTGCTGCGACAACTTGCGGAGCCGACGCATGAGACTAGACGACGTCACGATACTGTGCCGAACATAAAGCTAGCTGTAGTGGTGCCATGATTTGACGTGACATTTGCCTTGGTGGCGTGAGAGCGTGAGACAGAGCCTGAAAGCATGAGTCTCACGCCAGAGGCATGAGAGTTGGCAACCCGGACACACACACACACATGCACACACACTGTAGTCCAAGACATGTTTCTGGTCCTTGATGAAGACAGGACACATGCTCTGAAGATAATGTTACCAGGGGTTGCCAACTTTCAACAACCAGCTGAAGAGAGATACTGACCCCACCCCAGTACAATGGAGGTAAGTGGAATTTCCACAGACCTCACTGTGGACATTTCCAGTGAAAATGTACTGTAATTATAATTCTGCGGATTATCTATTCGAAGGAGATGTTGAATTTTTTGAATAACTTCTTTTAATGCTGTGAGCACCACAAATTTAATCCCATTCACCTCATGTGTATTACAAGTGGGGGCAAATACATCAAAGTCTGGACAAATAAATCCAAAATTGTCTGCATGAAGATTAAATTTACACTCTATTCTAATTGTTTAACTAACTACTCATACTTTGGACTTGTCTGGCGACCTTTCACTATATTTCGTCAATGTTGGGATCCCGTATTGTTAACCTTAACCAAGTGTCCAAACCTAATCAGACCTTATCCATCGAGGTAACAGATCAGAAAATGCTCATATGAGTAATTTTTGGAACAGTCGTAGAAGTCTTTTAGAAGGCATTGACAAACAAGCTATTTTCTTCTTTGAGAGTGAGGACTTGAGGGATAAACAAAGTCAGTGTTTCACTCAAATATGCTGACTTTTTCATTTGAGACTGTTCCTTCTCTGAATGGGTCTCCATGCTGAGTAGCTAGATGAGCTTCCTGAATTTGCAGCAAAACTGCTGTCAAAGCTCTCATTAATAATTTTCACTGCAGCCTTCATAATTCTCGACCACAGACTGTATATCTCGACCCAGAAGGGGATTGGGGGGGGGGGCAGGAGGAAGGTAGGAAAAAACACAAGGCATCTTTCAAAATCACAAGTATTAGCTCAGACTGCTGAGATGCAGATTCACATGAGACTAGTATTGCCAGATGACCTCTGTATTTGGTGTAATACGTATGAGTGTTGTTCGGTGGGAGAGAGGAGGAAGTGAGAGAGAGGAGAAACTGATTGATTCTTGTGAGCACTATATTTCTGGCTTATATAGAGCCAATTTTTCTGTGCCAATGAGGAGGTAGACATAAAAGAAAATGATACTGTGGCAGAGTACATAATGAAAATCAAACAAATCTTACAAATACGCTGCAACGTTCAAAATGCAACACAACCCACTTAAACACAATACTCTCATCTGTACTGTGAAATGTGACATGTGAGTTTTGTTCCTTATTCCAGCTGCAGCCTGCAGTGCGCTGCAATGTGCAGCGTAGTGAAAGTACTGAGTATGGACTGTGGTTATCTGTGAGTCTGAGAAGCAGCGGTTTATATTAAACATGTGCACGAGCTTAAGCTGCTCCTCTCTATGCTGCACATGTAACACTCGCACTACCTAGAACTCGCTGTGCACTGCCTCGAATTCATGTGTCAGAGAGCAGGGCAGTGGAGCTTTTACTAATCATCACTTCTTTATTTTTTTTATAAGCCTTCATTGATTGACACCAAACTGCTCTTGCAACTCAAGTGCGCAATTGTGAATTTGAAAAAGGTGAAGATGTAGATTAAGAAAGAAGCAGAGAGGCAGAGCACACGGGTTAGACAGACGCAATATTGGTGACTTTAAAAACTGCACACTCACAACTATAACTCAGAGTTGGAGGCAGTGGAAAGACCAGGAATTGCTATTGATTTATTGACTGTCCATTTACACAGAGTATCAGCCTACAGCTGAGCTATGGAACTGCTGCCATTATCAAGTGGAAACTTGTGAATTGTGGTTGTGCAAAATACAGATGAACCTCTCCCGGTTGTTATCATGTTAACCTAACCTTAGTTCTTCAAACCCCTCAAATCCAGGGTCATGAATGATTGCCCTGGGAATTATGATAATCCCCTCATCAACCTGTCTAAACACACATCCTTCTATAGTCATAAGGGCCTAGGACATGTATCATTAGCTCTTGTGACGGTCTTCTTACCTCTAATCTCATCCTAATCTCATCTCTAAACCTAATCCAAATTCTGATTTTAGGAGTAAGAATTGGAAAAATTAGAGGGACTTTTCTGAACTTTTAAGGACATTTCAGCCCTGTAACAACAAAAGAACAACAAACCAGATAAAAAATCCCCCTGCATCTGTATTTTCCTTCTGATTTCAACAACGGGCCACATTAAATCCTTTTCTGAACATTTGCAACCATTATTAGTCATACATGATTCATACATGCAGCACATCTCCTGCAGCTAGAATTACCACAACAAGTCCCTGACAGCTTTACATAAATACGCTAGCCGGCCCAGAAATATACCCTCTTCTATATGCATGTATCTATCTCTGTTCTGCACCTCATTATACCACAGTTTGAGAATCTCCCGTGATCTTTCCATAAAAAACTAAATAGCCTCGGCCTCAGCTAGAGAATACAACGTAACATGAACCCCCTTCCCCATCTTAACACTTTCATCTGGAATGTAATTAGCGCAACAGCAAGAAGCTTAGCACTCCGCCCTGCTCTCAGCCCCAACCAAGGTAACTCTAGGCAGCCCCTAATCCTCAGAGCCTAATGGGATTAGCTCCGGAGGGAAGGGAACCCATGTCACACACACAAATACATTCAAAATCCCAACCTCTTCTCCCCTGTCTCGCTATCCATCTCTCTCTCCCTCTCTCTGTGCCATTCCACAATATGTCTAATAGGATTAGACTAAAATTGGCCATTTCTTAAAAATCACATCTGGTCAACTCAGTGTCATCATGCAGATGATGACAGGATGGAAATAATGAGCTCTGAATTATGACTTATTCAGTGTAGAAGTGAACTACAGTGATCATCTATGGGAAACACCAAAATCTAAATTTTGCACTTTTATGCTTTTTAATTAACATTTTGTTTCGATGGAGAACTCCACCCAATTATCAAAATGTTTTGTCAACCCTGACAAGAATAACATGAAGAAAAACATGGAAACAGTGACACTTACAGTTTTTTTCCCCCCAAAAAATCTTAAATAATAAATAAAAAAACCTAAAAAATAATCAGCAAAGTCACAAACCATTTGCATCAGCTGTTGGAAACATTTGGTTACCAGGGTTACCCCAGTTCTCGCAGAACTGAGTGAGGTATCTCACTATGGGAACCACCTTCTGGTGTGACCAATCACACGAAGTTCCTCTACCACCACGTCTGTCAGGGGACAGACCAATGATCTGAGTTGAACGGGCTGGTCCGTCCCCATTTATAACCGCCCATGGCCCCACACACGGCATTCTCAAGTGTATTTCTTCCATGTGATGTGAGATACCTCACTTCACTTCTCAGATAACCAGGGTTACCCTGGTAACCAAACATTGTCTTTCAAACCTTGCTTGGTATCTCACTATGAGATGTGGCTCACGCCCGAATTGCATGCTCCAAAGTCCATAACGCCTCGACCCAGGAAGGTCAACACCACATACCCTCCCCATGGGCTCATACACAACTACTATGAACCCACACTAAGAACTGAGTGCGCCAACGAAGGCGCTGTCACATCCAGGCGTTAGAACCAAATAAGTGTGTGTGGGGACGCCCAGCTTGCAGCAGCACAGATATCACTCACAGACGTGCGCCTAAACAGGGCCCATGAGGTAGCCATATCCTTGGTGGAATGAGACCACAGGCTCCCCAGAGGCTGCAATCCACGGCTTTCATAAACCAAAATGATAACCTCCACTACCCAGTGTGATAGATGCTGGTGAGATAGAAGCTTTACTCTATGAGAAGAGGCCCAAGGTACAAAGAGCTAGTTACTCTTCCTAAATCCCTTAGTCCTGTCCAAATGGATGCGTAAAGCTCATATGGGACTGGGTGGGGGGTGAAAGGAGAGCAGCTCCAGTGTGGGGCAGCTGCAAGAAGACTCACTAACCTTAGGACTGAAAGCAGGGTTAGGGCGTAACATCACCTTCCCATTGTCAGGGGAGAATTGCAAGCAGGATGCATGCACAGACAACAACAACAGGATAGTTTTTAGAGAAAGCACCTTTAAGTCTGCACACTCTAAGGGCTCAAAGGACAACCCTGAGAGTGCCTCCAAAACAAAGGGAAAATCCCAAGAAGAAACATTAGGTTTACATGCAGCAAGCAACCTGTGAGCTCCCTTCATAAACCTTGGTGCATTACCAAAGCCCATATGACATACGCCTTAATAGTGGAAAAGGCCTTACCCCTGTTTAGCAATTCATGTAGGAAGCATAACACATCCGGGACAGAAGTCTGAAAAGAGATGATGTCTCGTGCCTTACACTCTCAAACACGCACCACTTGATGTCATACAATGAATGTGTACATGGTGCCCTCGCGCTCTGAATAGTCTCGATCACCCTCGAGGGCAGGCCTGACTCATTCAAATTGAACCTTTTACGTTCCAGGCCCAAAGAGCCAGTCTCTCGGGGAGTGGGTGATAAATCTGATTGTGCGCCTGTCTCTGCGCAACAGAGGTGGCCAGAGCTGGCTGCGAAGGAGCCATACCAGTTCCGCCATCCATGGCCTGCTGGGGCAGTATGGGGCTATCAAAATTAAGGATAGCCACTGCTCCCTCACTCTGAGCAGGACCGGAGCTAGGAGGCAGAGCGGAGGTAATGCGTACAGCAGCACATTTGGCCATGGATAGTGTGTCCGTCCCAGTGGTGCTTTTTCATTCCTTAGCGAAAAGAACAGAGCACACTGTATGTTTTTGCGCAATGCGAAGAGATCTACGGGTGCCCGCCCGAATCTCTACCACACTAGGTGAAGCACTCCCGTAGAGAGGATTTCCCTTGGAGAGCAAATTCGCTCTACTGTTTAATACACCGGGTACATGTCTCCCGCGTAATAACAGCAGGCTCTCGCTGCTCCACATTATCAATCTGTGTGTGTGTGTNNGGGGGTTCGTTATGTTATGTTGTAATAATGATGAAAAAAATCTAACAATGAAGCAAATTTTCAGCTCCAATTTCTCCCTTTTGCACTCCCAGCCTTTATGGCTTGCTCCCTGATGTTCAATTGTAATGTTGTTTAATTATATTTCTATCCCTAATAGAAAAACCTATTCACCAGTGCTGAGCAGTGTCTGACCCATGTTCAACCCAGATCTGGGGGAGGGTTGTAAAACCAGCTCTGCCGACACCTGTTGACCTGTTCAGATCAGCCACACTTCACTGTGCTGGTCTGAATGGAGTATAACAGAGAAAGGTAACAAGCAATATGAGAGGGCGGACTGCAAGTGATGAGATGTGCCCTTGGCCAGACATTGTGGTTGCATAGTTACATGGTATGCAATATAGACTGCTAAGCCAACAGGAAGCCCAACACCCTTCATCCAACCTGATGACCAGAAAATGATAGACACACACAGATGTGCAAACACAAAAACACGCACAGCAGCCACAGTACGGAGCCATTCCAAATCCCAGCTCCATCTCTGATCCCATCATGGTGATGCTCTTGATCAAAAGCTCGACCACAGAGACCCCGAGGTGGGTTAGAGCTCTGCCAACAGCTGGGTCCTTTCCAGCACCCCTAAGTCTCATTCATGGAGACCCATCGGCTCTCATCACTCATCTGCCAGACTCCCCCGCAAACAAGTGCCGATACACATGTAAACTCACATGCACACACACAGACTAATCAAGGACATCAGGCAAAGTGAAACTTGATCTGCGGAAACAAGCTAATCAGATTTGCTTCAATGTGGTGTGTGCTCTGGATTTGTGAGTGTGGGTGTATGTTTGTGTGTGTATGCGTGTACCTAATCCAGGTCATGAGCTCCACAGTGTCTGGATCATAAAACTCCCTCAGTTCTGATAACTCCTCCATTAGCTTGGGCCAGAACTAGAGGGAAACAGACAGAGACAAGTGATGGAAAACCATGTGTTAGCACTCATTAAGGCCTTAAAGCAGAGTATCAAACCTACTGATATAGCTTAAATAACATCTCATTACTGCACTGAATATAACAGTGTACATTACAACCACTTAGACTCTTCCAACAGCAAAATAAATAAAAGGAAAGCAATCACTTCGGTATCCTGTTATGATCCAATTGCTTGCTATAATTTTCTTCCACAACTTCCATTTCACGCATTTTCCTTTTCTCATATCGTTGCACACAGTTTGTACAAACTGGCTCGGCTCCGTAACGAGAGCGTCAATACAGTGATGAACATAAACCACCAAGAAAACGGCATACCTTGTAATACAGGCAACCGATCATCGCCAGTGGAACTGCATATCTGACAAGCCTTAACTGCAAAATGAGAGAAAGAAAACAGCTATAATGAAATGAAAAAAAGTATAATCGTATCAGAGGTAGAGAAAGCGAGAGTCAGAGATATACCTAAAAATGAAGACAAGCACAGAATGAGATAACACAGAGATAACCGACAGACAGAGCAGCATTGCTCACAAGTATAGTTTCTTATCTGATCCATGCTGTTGTCACATTATGACCACACTGACACCTAGTGGCCTCACTAGCAATGTTATCAGTCCAGAGTGGAGGATGTGGATTCAAATGCAACTGGACATTAGGCAGTTCACCTCCATGTCAAACCAGCAAATCACAGAAAAGGAGAAAATAAGACATCTTTCAATAGAGACTCACAATGGGCTGTCAAAGTTAGAGATCAATGTCATGCTCATTGTAGACTGGTGATAATTTCGGTTGTCACTAGAACTGGGTATCAAACCTCAATACTTTCCGAGTACTGACCAAAATGTCAGTACTCATATAAAAAAACTACCAGGTATCAGAAGTTGGCATTGAATGTTTGCTCAGATTCTTGTTGCATTTGAACAACGTATGCTTCAGTGTGGTTCCACAGTGACCAGCAGCACAGTACTGTGGTTTAACTGGACATTTCCATATTGAACTGATCCACTGATATCCTGTATAATTACTTTAGTTTCCAAAGGAAAGTATCACACTTTTCATATCAAAGCAAGACAAAGAAAGAAGAAGTGCAGCTGTTGTGAGGTCGTACCAGAACTTTACTGTTGCAGCAGAGAGTGTTGAGGAGCAGAGTCCACAGCTCCGTCCCACACACACCATAGGCTGCGACCGCACACATATGGCCAGTCCATATATACTTCATCCTGGACAGAGAGTGGGAGAGAGAGGCAATATCAAGCAGTGTTGGATGTTTTTTAAATGTTTCACCTGTTTAAATTTCCATTTACTATAAATCTTCTATGTTAGTAAAGTGACAAATCAACGTAATGCTGGTGTGTATGGGATGATGTCTGTGTGTGCTCGTCTAAACAGAAACTAAACAAATGAGAAAAAGATTAAACAGAGAGGAGTGAACAGCAGAGAGAAGATGGAG
The DNA here is from genome assembly GCA_003416845.1 of Oplegnathus fasciatus. Taxonomy (NCBI): domain Eukaryota; kingdom Metazoa; phylum Chordata; class Actinopteri; order Centrarchiformes; family Oplegnathidae; genus Oplegnathus; species Oplegnathus fasciatus. The sequence continues at coordinate 924,192 of NTHP01000023.1, forward strand.
GGAATGAAATGAGCTGAAAAATTGTTGACAGGTACAGAGATGGAGCTGTGAGACAGAGAGGGAGGAGGCATAAAGAAGTGCAGCCTCACAGAAATAAATCTCAATACGTTTTTAATGCAAAAGAGCTGTCTGACAAAAACGAACGGCTCTCTGCACTTTTGGCCTTTCAGTCGTCATCAGCATTTTAGAGAAAGTGCTGAAATCAAATGAGTCATTTTCTGTTTCTACCTCACTGCTGCTGTGTTAAAGGCTTACAGATTTTTCTCCTTTTTTATGAACTATATGTTTTAAATGCACTGTACATGACATGCCATTCCAAACCCACCACATATACTCGGGTTACCACAAGAACACAATGTGGCACACTTGCATGCACAGAGTGAGCCAGCTACTGGCTGTACTGCACTCAAAATCATATTCAAATTAAGCTACTTCTGTGAACCTTTTAAAACCTGCCTCTCCGTGTTGCTATGAATAAACCAGATACAAATATATTCCCCTTTTCCTTTTGACTGAGTAACTGCAGGTTTCTTTTAATACACAAGATGATTCCAATTGTAATCTCCGTGATTTTCTTGACAGTCCTCACAAAGAGCCTTAAGTTAAAGGCAATTATACTCTCACAATAACGAATCATGGATGTCAAGCATGGCAGCCTGTGTTTGCAGCTTGAAACGCACAAACACACCCTTACAGTCAGAGATCCGGAAAATGTACTGATGATGTTAGCAACGAACACCCCTTGACAATTACAGATGAAAGTTGGGAGTCAGGTCTGGGAAGGTTGTTGTGCTTCAGATTCTAGATGTGAAGTGGGAAAAACTGCATGCCACAAAGCATACTAGTCAAGTTGTGCGGCACTACAGAGCTAATAATAAGGCAATATGCTAATTCAGTACTGTATACCACTAAGTATGGCATGTTGTGCCTTTTTCTTTTTTTTGTGCTACTGTTGTGAACCAGTTATCAACACTGCGTAGGTTAGTGAAGCCCAAAACTGAAAGCAGTAAGGTATTATATATAATTCATAATATTAACATGCGTCTATCCAAAAGTCTGATTCTTAAGTGAAATTATCCACTGATACTACAGGGAGATACCACAACTTGTATGGTAGTAGTGGTAGTAGAGGAATAGTTGCACAAGCAGCACAGAAGCCCTGGTATTTCAGCTTTAGGAGTTTATTAATGTGATATACTTAATAAATAAATGAATAAGCAAAGGCAAATTGACACCTTGTGGAGAAGTCACATGGGACAAGGTTTGTCATTTGATAACAGAATATGGTCGTGATAAACACCACCAGGAGCTTCGCCTATAAAACCAGCCATCTACAAGCAATTTTCTATTTACAATTCATAATACCCTTGAAATATTTTGAATGTTCATGAGGCTTGTATCCTGTCCTGTTAACTTCCTCAATTAAACAATTTTAGCATAAAATATCCATGGATACATGAATACAGATTTTGGAAATTAACTGATGTAATTGATTGATTGAGCAACATCATCCCCCTGAGCCATGAATGACTAATGACCTACCTATTGTGACTACCGATATTAATCACATTTAAAAAGTAACTTAACAACAGGTTGTTTTGCTGCCCTCTCTGGTGGAAGGTTCTCAGACTGTTTCACAGCAGTGATGCTGGGTGTGGTCTACAGCAAGGTGAGAAGTTAAACCACTGGAGATCGACCAAAACAAGATTTTCAGGGGGTGCCAAGTTGCTCTTTAAACACACAAATGCTGGAGTGCATGACAACAGAACTGGACAATATTAAAACACTTGAGCGTGTTTAAAGATTTACAACAATAACTTTTTGTGCAGTCTCTCTTTTTTGAGATACAGTCTGAGTGGAAAATTGAGGCAGTTGTTGCAGAGGTTGAGGCCAGTGAGACAATATTGTTTGGTGGTCATAGTTCGGGTGTGACCAATAAGAGCAAATTTGTCGAGAGCCATCATGTCACAGCAGTTGTAAAAGCTGCCGGCTCAGAGAGCCGAGGCATTGCGGAAATGAAGAAGAAGTGGCTGGATATGAAAGTCGACCGCAAGAAAGATGTTTCTGTTCAATTGTAGAGCCTGGGAGTCTGGTATCTATAACTGGAGCCTCGATAGTGGTGCTGTTCCATAGAGGGAACCTGCCAATGAATGATGCAGTTAGGTGAACCAGAGAAATAGGCCACAGTGTTTGTGTGTGCCAACAGGAAACCAAAGCAAGAGAAGCAACATAAAACAGGAGAAGAATATGAGAGGGAAGGCTAACGGGGCTAATTGTAAAGGAGCGATACACAAGACGAAATATCTCACAGTAGACAGACAGTGCCACGCATAGTTTTTATTTTCTGCTTCTGAATAGTTAAATAACGGGCAACTGTACAATACTATTGTTCTTAAGTTTTCCCTAAATCAGTTAAAATGCAAATGTTGGTCTGAAAAAAACAGCATATCTTGCTAGCTGATAGAGAAAAATCTTATTCAGTACAAAAAAAATAATAAAAAATGCCTTTCCCCATCACCTCTACAGTTTCTGACAGCAGAAAGGCACAGCATGTCCCAACAACATGCTTCTTATATCCCTGGAACACCGACATTCGTCTTTATCTCTTCAGATAAAGATATTTGCTGTGGGTTGAAACCTTTGGACTCAATCCATAGAGTAGCATGCCTGGTTGAGACATGTAGTGACTGTGCCAAAAAACAAGCTAAACAGCCTCCGGTTCAATGGATAACTACCTCACTTTTGGTGCTTACAGTTCCCACTGACTCCAAAATGTTCATACACGTGGGTCACAGTTTCCACAGAGGCACGCTCATTCTTCTGTCAGGGTTACTGCCCAACTTTGAGTGGGAAGTGGCATCTTTAAGCCCCATTTTTTCTTTATTTCTGTGCCTTCTACAAGGCTGATCGAGGCTAAAGTGGATCACTCACACACTTGGTGAAAAGTATTTGAGAGACACTTGGATTCCAGCTCACAAGCACGCACAATCAAACCGAGCAGAGGAAAATTTGAGTCCATCTGAGAATTCGGCCAATGTGACTAATGTGTGTGAATCCAGGCATCTGCAATTACGTGTGCGTGTGCATGAGCCCACCTCATAGTGCTGAAAGCCAGGAGGCCATAGAACAGTGTATGCAACAGATTATAGGCCACATCCGGACGAAACGCCACTGCTCCGGCTCCTTTCCTCTCCTCAGCTGAACCTCCTTTAGGTCTGCTGAGAAACACAAAAGGCAGCGAGACAAGAGACAACAGTGATACATAAAACATTACAGCCAGACGCTTGAGAAGAGAGGCAGAGGGGTAGGTGGGTGGAATTGATATTATTCAGATTATTCAGATTTCAGTAGCTGTTATTCAGATTTCATTAGCTGTTTGCGAACAATCGGACATGCAATGATGCACACCCACAACCGTTTCTGTCTGCAGGAGTCTGCACGCAGACAAGGCAGAGAAAGGGCCGAGGGCAATGATGTCACTCCCACGATTTGGCCTCCTGCACCGAATCAGGCGGATGCCCGCTTCCATTTGAATACAAATCCAATCTAGCTCTTCTTTCTACGTGAGGTGGGGTAAACTGGATTAAATTAATTCCTGAATTGGCAAATAGCCCTTTGTTCTATGAGGTTAGTATTCCAGCCCTCTAACGGCAGAGGGCGAGTTGATATGCTAATGTGATTAGTTCAATGCGGCCCCTCACCTTGCACCACAGGCAAATGAAGCTTTGAGAGGCAGCTGGAAGAATATTGTGTTTTCCAGAGCATGAAGCAACAATGCCATTACTAAATCTGCAGTGATGTGGGGCGGAGACGTAGGGACAGTTTCTGCCTCCTGATAGCCATCCTGATGTCCTCTTCTAAGCTGAAACTCCGCATTCATTCACACTTCACTGCCTCCTTTGACCAACTTGCCATAATTACAACGCACACTTATTTATCCCCGCCAGGTTTGAGGATTAAATACTAAATACTGGCTGCTAACCTGTGCTATCACTTTGTTGTACAATTAGTCATTTGTGATCTACAAACAGTTACAAATACATAAGAACTAGATATCTATTAAGAATATGATTTTCAAGTTTGTTAACGGATTCATTAAAGCACAGCTTACAGTATGCTGGTAACAGAGAAACAAACTGAAGGACAGATGGAGGAGATCACTCAACTGCCACTTGATAATTAACATCAAGAGAATGGACGTAAGCGTAAGAGAAAATGTGACAATTACACTTTCAACTGTTTGATTCATTTCAATATTATGGGTTTATTACCATGTACCTCCTCTAACATAGAGCTGCCAAATGCTTCTTTTCATGTGACATCAAGGAGTTTCAAAAGTTGCAAAAGGACGACGCCTTCCCTCCTCCCCCTCCCACGTTGCCTGCCTCACTTCCTGTCCGGCCAACACATACCTCAGGTTCTGTAGCGCGGCCACTGCCAACATGCCGCTGAGCAGCAGCAGTGTGAGGATGTAAGGGTATAGTAGCAGGGTACCAGCTAGGCGCTCCAGGGTGTCCAGGGGCAGCAGGCCAAAGGCCTCCTCACACAGATACAGACTGGCATCGAAATCCCTGGATGAGGGGAGGTGAAACAAACGAAGAGAAGAGGGGGGGGTATAAAGACAGGGAGGAACATAAGAAGATAAAGGGAAAGATGGACATAAAAGAAATGAAGATGACACAGGGAGGAGAGAGTGAACTTACTTGTTAGCAGTTGAAACTGTCAATTAAAAATATTTGTTGCTTTGTTCATCATCTTTGGAGCATAACACTCATTGCTGTGGTAATGACTTGTCTATCAATCCGTGTCTTGAGGACCATGTTGTGGACCTTTAAATGTGGCTTAACTAATCAACGCTAACATGTTATTGTTAGGCTAAAATGATCATGTGAATTCTCATTCAGCTAATTTGGTTCTTTGAACACAGTTGGAGAACTGATTTGTTAATCCTACATGAAATTACCTTGCTTAATAGTGCATTTGCATTTCAAAATAAAGGCAACATGAGTATAAAGTCAAAACCAAGATCAGCACTAATATGTGCAATATGGCCCAGGTTTCATTTTATTTGTGTGCCTGAAATGTTACTAGTGTTACTATGTTCAACGTTGTGCTCCACATTGCTTACACTGTTAGTTATTACGTGTGAATACAGTTAGGCTGTAGATGATGTTGTGCGCATGATTAGTGAGAGTCTTACTGGTGGAAGATGTTGTTGTCGTGTTGTAAATGAACCTAGTCCAAGTAAAGCTCATGTTTGTTCTCGGCATGGGTTCTTCATAATTCTTTCCAGCCATAATACTTCATGAATACTCTACCTATGAAATTAAACCCAGCCAAAATCTCATATAAAGTACTGTAATTGATCGGGCAATTTTCAGCTAAGTGTTTAACTGTACTCACATGCAGTCTATGGAACACTTGCAATGTAAAAACATTTCATTTATTTTAGTACTCGAAGGACAAATTCCAACCATAATGTCGTAGTGAAATACCATGTTTTGTGGTTCCAGTGGTTTCATAACAGAAACCTTTAGCTGACTTTCTCAACAACCTACATTTTCTCATTTAAAATCAGTTAAATCAACATCTATCAACATACCTCTACAAAAGGGAAAAATATCAGAAAAACAAAAACAGTACACCAATGTAAAAATACTCCATTACAAGTAAAAGTCCTGCAATCAAGATCTTACGTACATAAAAGTATCAAATGTACTTAGTCAGAGTATCAAAAATAAAAGTACTCATTCTGCAGAAAAATGCACACTGCCCCTGTGAGTGTTGTGAATATTGTGTCATATCACTTTATTACATTATGCATCAATGTGTAAGCAGCATTTTACTGCTCTAGCTGGTCGAGGTGGAGCTAGTCACAAGATAAATCTGAAAGGTTGGGAGATGACTGACGGGGTAGGAAAGCAGAAGAAAACGAAGTTCGGCTACACAAATTTGTATTCATATTTTGGACATTTCTCAATTATTTTACATTCGAATTAAATAATAAATAGTAATATTAAATCATTTTACCTCATTGGAACGTTATTTAAATTCACAGACATCTGAAACGTGAAAAGAGACTGCTTTTTTTAAGGGGTCACAAGCCAAAAAGGATGGGAGCCACTGGTTTACTCTTTAACACTGTGTTGCATTTTATAAGCTTATCATGTGTTTTTTTCAGTAACCAGATATAGTAACCAGTAACTACAGTATCTGTCAAATAATGAAGCGGAGTGAATAGTACAACATTTGCCCTTGACATGTAGTGGGGTAGAAGTAGAAAGTAGCATAAAATACAAAAACTCAAGTGAAGTGCAAGTAACTGCACTTAAGTAAAGTACTTGAGTAAATGTACCTAGTTACATTTAACTGCTGGTTCATATATGGGATTCACCCTTAGAAGTCATGGTCATGATCCAGCTAACTGCAGGTTTGGCTGAGGATTTGTTGCTCTAACAACAACTCCAGATTATCTTTTTGAAAGCTTTGAAGCACTGAAAAATCCAGGTTTTGTCCAATCATCCACAATCAAATTAAGATCAATTAGTGTACAAACAGGAAACAGGGCCGACTACTACAAACAAACTGGAAACAGCAATAAAGTCCCTCATGAACTGAAGAGAGAGCTGCCAAAATGGACATTTTCTGTCAGCTTGACAGAAACAGAGAGGCACAAATGTGTGCTATCATATAGCAAATATTTTCAAAATAAACTGAATTTATTATCTCAATAATGAATAATGAATGTACAGTATAAACTTGTGTTGTTGTTTTAGAAGAAGCATTATGCGCAGTACATTGGCAATACTGCCTCTGATAAAAGGCCGTGCTGATAAGTAATTGAACTGAGAATTGAGATATCACAAAACACAGTGCAAAACTCAAGGGATAAAAGAAAATCAGTCTCAGCGAGCGAGAAAAACAGGAGCAGAGGGAGAGGCAGAGATAGAGCGTAGGGTAAGCATTGCGTTTTCCACAGCCTCCTGAATAATTGAAGGGCCAGTTGTGTGCCGTTGGGTTGTGAGCTATGTTATCTGCCACCCCGGAGCAGCTATCCAGTGGCTGAGCTGCTCAACACACACAGAGTATCTGATCGATGGGAGGCCTGCTGGCGGTACCCCACCATCTATTATTCACACACACTAACACTCCAGGTGCTACAACACTGGTGCTTAGTGAATAATACAGTCACGCTGGATCAAGTCAAGAGGTGTGTACGGGTGCAAACTGTGCAGACTTTGTGTATGCACTACTGTGAGTAAGTGTGGTGTGTGACTGTGAACAGCATGTGTATCTATGTGTGTATGCATGCGTCTACGAGTGTGTGTTCATACCTCGTCGGCCCCAAGGCAAGCTTTGACTTGATGAATTTAAAGATGTGTTCGTCTGATCTGAGCTGAAGTGCTTTCTGTAAACA
>NTHP01000023.1:939032-963810 GCA_003416845.1 Oplegnathus fasciatus
CACACACACACACACACACACACACTTTAAAAATGCCACCATTTCTTCACAGTGACATAGACTGATAACAATTATCACTGGCTTTGTGACAACTAGGGAGGAAGGGGCATGAATGTTTTTCAAACCTCACTTTGCTCATTTACGGAGAATGGTGCTATTAAAGAACAATAAGACATTTCTGTCAACCAGCAAAACCACAGATTGTTCTGCTCGAATTTAATTCCTTAATTGCTGAAAGCACAATGGATGTCTGAACCATTCAACCTTCAAACATCACTTCCTTTGCTGAATTTAAAAAAATGAGCACTGTTGTGCTGCTTTTCCTCCAATATTTTCACACCATTAACAGCATCTAAATATGTCTGGGTTTCCTGTAGTATTTTATAGCAGATGTGAGCTACCTCCACTAACATCATAAAAATTAATACATTTTTTAATGAAATAAAACATTAACATTAGTGGGGAAAAGCAGGCGAGCTATTTCACACAGCAAACACAGCAAATATATTTAACTGAGTGTGGCTATTGTTTAGGCCTTCATTTACTAACTAAACTGACCATGAGAGGAGAAGTGCCAAGATCTGCGAGGTATACTACCTCAATTTCCTGCAGGAAATCCTGTATGAGGATGAGGAAGTTCTTCCATAGAAGCTGCTATAGGCAATATTTTTACTGTATGTTAACAATGGATCACTACTGACCGCTTATATGTGACAGGTGTCCCTCAAAGTGATGAACCCAAAGAGAATTATCACCCAACTCTGCAGTTCCTCTCAGCTGAGAGCGTTTTAGCATCTTTCAGCTTGTTTTGGTTTGATGGTCCGCAACTTTGCTGTTCTGATCCACTCTCACCGGCCTTATCAGCTTTGTTTTAAGCTGTAGCAGGCAGCTGTTTATGGCAAAAAAGCTCTAATATCCCACTGCACACTACCTGCCTAGCACCAAATGACAAAAAGACAAAGTTAGTTACTAGCAAGTGAACATAGTGGAGCATTTAGCAGCTAGAAAGCCAGATATCTTCCTCAGGAGTTGGTGGGGAGCACAAGCTGAAAGGAAACTAAATATTGGACTTACAGTTGCCAGGTTTCCACAAACACGACTCCAAATGAATGCTACCATTGCTCCATACCTGCTGGATGTGTCAATAGTCAACTGTTTGCTAACAAGTTTGCCATATTCACTCACAAGCTGATAATACATCAGTGTTGTGTTCACAGCTTGTGTCTACAGGCTCCAAGTAGTCAAAAATCAGTTATTGCAGGCTTAAAAGCTAATTAAGATTAATCACAACTAGGGTTGCAAAATTACGGGAATTATCAAGGTGGAAACTTTACATGGGTATTAACGGGAAATAACAGGAGTAAAATGGAAATGGAGTAATTTGCTCAAGCTGTATTTACCATGTCATATGCAGACAGAAACAAACCTTTTACCATATCACAAGCAGACGTAATTGTAAACCTTCTAATAGAAATGAAAAAAATCAACAATTTAGTTGAGTTGAACTTTAATGAAATGAGTTGACTTCTTTAACAAAAGCACTAATGCAATTTCATGTACAGATAAATAGCTAAGCAGCGTTTCTTGCCCTGTCTAATCTCTTTTCTGCGATGTTGCAGCATTTCTCTATCTCAGCAATTACTTTGGTGAGTACAGTGGTATTATTACCGGTAATTGGCAAAAGCTGCTAACATAAGACCCAAGTTGTAATAAACCAGAATTATCCTTTAATGATGGCATTATCATGTCATGCAAAAGACTGGTACATACGTTATATGAGCTCAAACACACGCTGGTGTCATTATTCCAAATTGGGTGCAATTTGGGTGCAGTATCATTACTATGTATTTGGTTTGACTGAAACAAAGGGTGACACTAAACTAGCAGCAGAGAGCTGAGTTTCTCCTGCAGGCTGGGATGTGTCATCCTGATCACTGTTGTGTTCTTGATCCACGTAAAGACCATAAAAACCAGCTCTGTTTTCCATAAACACACACAAGTACACATACCACCCCCACACACGACCCACTCCACTTCATTCATTCATTTTTAGCCCTTTCTTTCAAACATTTTTGCTTTATCCCTTGTCTTTCGTCCTTCCCTCGTCCTTTCCTCTTACCTATCTTAGCTCCTTTACCCTTCCCTTCTGTCCTTATACCATCATTTCATTCCTGCTTCTGTCTTTCCTTCTTTTTCCCCATTCACGCCTCCTTCCATCCCTGCTTACTTTGTCCCACCTCACTTTTTTTCCTTTCCCACTTCAATCTTTTATTTTCTTCCATTATGCCATAACACCATCCTTCCTTCCATGCCTATACTTTTATCCTCCCTCCCTTACCCCTGACACTTAAACTACTGTAGTTTCTGGATGAAGACATTCTGCTCTGACAGGAGGAGAAGTGAACAGAGTGAGACAAAAAAGGAGGTCAGCCCGTTTCCAACTAGGAATTTGACATGATAATAGGAACAAAATAATTAGACTCATTTCCCTCAGACCAGACTGTGCGTCATGACAAACTTCAGTGATTTGTTTGGTCTGGTTGGAAGATGGAGGGAAAAAATCTTTCTCCTTGTAAGAGTGGGCAGAGACAGCCAACTGGTGTCTCTATCCATGTATCCATGTATGTGTTGGGCCATTTGGAGATATTATAAGAGCATGTTGCAATATCTAGCAGTATCTAGCAGTTTCCTAAAATGACAATTATCAAAATATCCATGGTTTGCTGGGGTTATGTGATTTTGTACCGCCATTGTTGAGTTGTGACCCTCACTGACGGTTGGCTAAGCCCTGTTTCCCTTAGTGTTGCTACGCCGTACAGCACATTTGCAGTTTACAGTGATAACAGGGACAAATTCACCGCTCGAAATTTTTTGTCATTTTGCAAACAATGGGTCCTTGTTTTCAGAACAAAGGTAGACAACAGCAGGCTTCTCACCTCTAGCCGGTGGCTGTTAATTTTGCCAGCTGAAAAAATGACTGTCACTGGCCACTTCTATCAACCGTAGTTACCTATTTAACCTAATGTTTGCACCATTAGTTGGTTGAAAACGCCGTCCCTGGCTGACTTTTTAATGATTCCAGCTGACTCGTTTTAAAACAAGACTCCTGTGAAAGGGTCTTAAATATATGTTGGATGGCTAGATAAATGATATGTTTGGCAAGCAAAACACTTTCTCAGGTTACGCTGACTGGAGTTGCAGGGGTGTAAACTTCCCAGGACAGAGCTGCTAACATTAGCCTAAACTCTGATAACAACCAGGACGGGCTTCCACACAGTGGAGTGGAGCTATGAATGGTGCCTTTTGAAAACCTGTCACCTTACAGAATAATGTGCCGCTTGGCCTTTGAAATACTGCTATTTTACCACTGTACATAGTCAACTACTTAGCCCAACTTGCTAACGTTTGCAGCTAATGTTATATGAGATAAACATATATTAATCCATTCCTTATGCTTTTGCTTTCGCTCTTGTGTTTTTGGTTTTGTAAAGACTAGTAAAGACACCATCCTTTAAACTCTTTAGATACAGAGCATCTCTCTTACTAGAGCCCATGCACATTGCTCAGCATGCAGAGAAAACCAAAGCTTAACAGGCCTGACGTGTCTTGTTATTGCTGTTTGGATGAGGGGTTTAGCAAACAGTCAGTTAGACTCATAAAAAAAAGGATGACATAAATGGACTGGCTGATATTTGATACATTTAATAAAAGGCCCAATATTTGTGTGATATATATACACAGCAAAATGACATCACCATGAACGTAGTATATACCTTCCTGTATGGACGGGGCCTGCAACATTTGCTTGTAGTAGGAGTAGTACAGTCCGCACTCGGTCCGAAAGGAGATCTCCCGCTCCACTTCCTGAAAGCAAAAAAGGGAATTTGTTTGTATAAAACCAAGCATTTCTGTTCTCTGTAATGTGGAAAACAGATATTCTGGCAAGACATGACAGAAACATGGAGGATAGAGGCAAAGCAGCTAATACACTCGTAATCCTCAACAGTAACAACACGACAGGTAACACAGTGTGTGTGTGTGTGTGTGTGTGTGTGTGTGTGTGCTTGAAGGATGTCTTCCCAGGAGATTTCCTGTTTGCCATGCATGATTACTGTTCCACTGGGGGGTAAAACAGAAAGCAAACAGAGAACAACCAGCTGCAGAATATTAATTCATTATCCATCATATTTAGTTTGTAAATAGTTTTTTAAACGTGTTTGATTATAGTGTTACATATGGACATATCGGTTATGTGATTTAACTGAAAATCTGTCGAAACTGTTTCTCCAGTATTATCGTCCCTCCACAGATGAAAGCAGTCATTCCGAGGCATCTCGAAATCTGCTTATTAAAAACCAAAGCATAATTCTGAGTATTATTACGATGCCATTTATGTGCTATTTTTATAGTAATGACTTATGATGAAGCTCATCCCTCATAAAAAGACCATAAAAAACAACTAATGGACAAAAAATGCCTTAGTCCACTAAAACCCTAATAACTGCACAGCCCTACTGATTTCCACCGGCATTACAACTTAAGCTTTAGGCTGAAAAAGACACAAATCCATTATGAAATACACTTTGTATAAACTGTATATGTAAATGTTCCATATTCTAACCACGTTCCATAAAATGTCCTTTTGTAGCCTGCAGCGCCTCCCCTACAGCCACATCTCCATGGACTGGATTGGACTGGCCCTGCTATGTGCAGATCAACATACCCAATCTGTAGTTACCTGGCAACAGGTGTGGTTCTATAACTACCAGAGAGGATCAAAACCATGCAAGACATCGGGGAAACTACAACTGAGTGTCTACACAGGCCAGTGGTTCTCAAGCATGTCCCAGACCGACACAGGTGTTCCCACCAGCTAGTTAATTTCATTCACCTGGTTTAAACCATTCACTGATGAAACTGAGTGAAAACCAGCATGGCTTTGAGTCCTGAGGAGCACAACAGAGAACCACTGGTTCATAACACAGAGAAAGATATCAGCCCTATTATTTTACATACATATTTGTAATGTGTTTGGTATACTGGGCAGTGGACACCTCTCTACAACAGACACACATGCAGGAAGAAATGATGAGCCTCTTCACTAACACTGTGACTGTGAGCACAGAGACAGTCCAGAGTGTGAAAACAATGTTAATAGAAAAAAAAGTGAGTTTTCACCTTAAGGACCCTCCACAGCCATGGTCTGTCCCAGACTGACAGACCATAGCCATGGTCTGTCCCAGGACATAGTGAGCAACAGACTGTGCTTGACTGACATCTCCCTGACACTCCTACTGGGGTAACGCCAATAATAATGATTCTTTACATCTCTTTACTCTGAAACTGTTCAGATTTCTGACAGTTCTGTTTTTTGCCAGTTTATGACATGGTAAATGGTAAATATTCTGCACTTGTAAAGTATAGCGCTTTTCTTACTGAGCAAACAAAGTGCTTTACAATTTTCCTCTCATTCACCCTTTAACACACACTCACACATTGATGGCGCTGGGCTGCCCATCATGAGAAATTTGGGGTTCAGTGTCTTGCTCAAGTACACTGTGACAAGAGTGTGGATAGGACAAGAAGAAGCTGGGGACTGAACCACCAACGATGCAGTTACTGCCACATGACACATGTGCTTTGTGTTCAAAAAGCAGGCACTATGCACATCGCTTTACACCTCGTTTAATGTAAATCTGCTTATAGTTCTGTAAAAGTGAACATACAGAAATGAATAAATATGGTTTATGATTAATTCCCATTTTATAAAAGCATATTTTGCCATTTCCCCCACAAGAATCTGTACTGCCTTGCAACGTATTGCTTATTGCATAACTGCTTGTATCATGATATCACTGCTATTGTGGCCATTATGATTTGAGTATATCAACGTGTAATCATGTAAGCCCCTTAAACCCATACTTCCTCAGGTCTTTTCAAAATGATACAGCTTGTGTGCAATGTGCTTGGTTAATTAAAGGTTCAAATTAAAACAGTATCATAACTCCTACCGTGAGCTGAGAGAACCACAGCAGATTCTCATGTATGCCGTTGACGCACCAGGCCTGAGTCAGTGCCAGCAGCCCAGCCAATACCAGCCCTGCTGCCATGGAGACACACTGTCGCCAAGGCCAACGGGGTAGAATGCCTGAACCGGAACAAGTCCCGGATCCTCCAAGCAGAGAAACCTGCCCTGTAACCCTCTCTTGTGTGGCATTAGACCTTTCTGTCCCCCACAACATGTTACTGCCGCATCTCCCTTCAGCCAGTGCATCTTGTGAAAGGCCCAAATTATGTTTGAGCTCCTTCCGCTTAACTCTCTTACGAAGCTCCATTGCCTGAGAAGACGGAGATTACCAATAAGTTGTTGGATCCTTTGATGAGCTGAATCCAGGTAGATAATCAGCATGCTCCTGGGTTGAGCTATAGAACTGATCCAAATCCATTACAGCAATAAATGTAAATGCAGCGTGTTTTTCTTTTCTTGAAGTCGGTCCAAATAAATTAGCTTCTTAATCACTTCAAGTTCCTTGCCAAAGGAAATATGCAAAAGCTTTCTCCGAGGGAATGAGCAGCTAGTTTCCTTCCCAATCCTTCTTTTGAGTTTGCTCGGGGCAAAACAAGCCTTGGCTTTTCACCAAGAACTCTGATGAGATGGCTAATCCTCAGTTTAAATTAAGGTCAAAGAGAATAGGCATAGTTAACAAGTTCACACATTGCTCATTACCCTGAAAGCTAGTTCTTCTCAGAAGGCACCGATCCTCTTCTCTCTGTTACCATTTCCTCTTCATGGGTCTTTGAATAACTCCCATCTCTCTGATGTGGTGCTTTAAGAAGGGCCCGTCCAGCATTGGCCTTGTTTTGTCTTCCCTCTGCTTTATGTCTTCCAGAGCCTAAACGCAGACCAATCTCCGCCTCCCCTGAACCCGCACTGAGACTTCAAAACAAAAAGCAATCTTTCCCAATAAATAAGCCGCTACGTATGAAGAGAAAAGCAGACATAAAGACTGAGCCAGAGCAAGTCTGCGAACAACAGGATAGGCTGTAGATAACTGGAGCAGCCAAAGGGAGGGAAAGAAAAGAGAGTTGACTACTGGTGACCTCTTGTCTATAAAAACACACGTGCATACAGGAAAAGAATAAGATGGGGTGGGGGTGGGGAACAGCGAGGGGAACATGTTGGAACATCATTCGGAAAATACGGGGAACATTTGTTAGAGGGTTTGTGGATCTGGAACCAATGTCAAGCTGTGAGCACATGTCTGAAATTGTCTGAAACTTCACTAGGCACCGGGACCAACGTGGACATGACCTCACACCCGATGAATTCAAGAGGCCAAATTAAGCCAGCTGTCTCACTGCATGTGTAAGAGGAGGACTGGTGATAATACCCATTGTAAGGGTGTGTGTGGAAGAAACAAAGAAAGAGCGAAGGAGCGAGAAGGACTCGATAATACACCCGCCAGACTCTTTAACCTCAGGCTAACACTGCTATCACATTCCCTCAACAACACATTGGGTGAGGAAATGGCATGTGAGGTTATTAAAACCAGTCCCCTTTCTGTTAAAGAACAGCTTCTTCACAGACTGCCAACTCTCTGATACCATCAGTTACAGTACATAGGGTCAGGTCAGGCAGCAACAACCAGAAAGTACCAACACCAAGCGAGCAGGACTCCCAAACTCACAAATTACTTTCCAGCATGTTTCACAGTTCTTTCCATCCAACTTGACCTGGAGACACCTTAGAGAGCATGTGTGTGTATGTATGTGTGTGAGTGTGTGAGAGAGAGAGAGAGACTGCAGATCTAAAAGGGCAGGAAATTAAATACATCATCCCAACTGGCTGAGAGAGCAACAGCAAGAAGTTCAAGGTAAGGTCAGACTGCAGCATCAGCTGGCATAGCCACAAGCGTCTGAGAGGTGTGTTGGCTCTACACTACACCATTTGCTGTGGTTCGGGAAAGTGCATGTGTGTTTTTTGCTGAACACTGTGGCATGTGCTGCATGTGGATTTTGAGTACATCCACACTAAGCCGGCTAAATATGAAAAGGAATCTTTTTCCTTCTGTTTTGGCCATCTGCCCCCTCTAAACACTGGCATTGAGCTTTAGTGTGGTGAACAACAAATCTTTTGGACAAACAAAAACACATTCGAGGGATGTGCTGTAGTAAAATTGAGAAGACAACTGTCTGCTGCATCTTACCTTATCTGCGAACACCCACTGTAAATGTCAATATAGCAGAAAACACAATATCATCATTAAGCAGTATTTATATTTATTTTTGTCAGACAACTTTGTGATTTGATTAACATCTCATTACTGTTGGCCTTGTTGACAGCTGGAAATCCTGAGTCCCCCAAATCACTATTTCATGCTCATTCAGTTGTCTGATAACAGAGACAGAAATACATGTAAATGAGAACAACTAAATCATGAGGTCAGCTGTAGGGAGGGTACTGAACTGAGGCTTAACCGGCTGAGACTCGACAGAAAGACAAGGGGCCACGTTGGCGGGGGCGTGCTGTTTCAGATACCAGTGAGATGATGAAATACAATTCAGGAAGGCCGGTTTGAGCGATAGATCCATGGGTATCACGTCATCAATAATTTTATCTTCCGCCTCTACGAGTGCAAGATAAACAGAACAAATATGCCATTCACATTAAAAAAGTAAGCAAACCAGAATATGCCCCTGCATAAATTTGACTGGCCAACACAGTGACTTACAGGATGATGGCAAGAGTTGCGCTAGATTACAATTTTTCGGTAGATAATCCTGCGTTTTGCTATCGGAGCCCTTTGTGTCAGCACCCCTGCTGAGTCAATGCAGTGGCCTCATTGAAATGAAGGAGGGAGCTGCGCTAATGTCCATCTGAACACAGCATGAGGGTTTAAATACGGGGCTGGCGACAGTCCCTCCTGGAAGACATTCATAATGTTGCCCTCAGTTATTCAGATTTGCGTCACAAATAGTTGGATAACAAATGAAAAAAGAAAGTTTGCCAGAGAAGTTTAAACCCACCTTGCTTTCTCATCTCCACACACCTGGCAAAGTACTGCGTGAAGTGGGTGTGAATGTCGGATTCGGAAAGTTACAGAAATTATCGGACACAACCCCCCCTAAAACCCGACATTGGAATACTGTGGGGCGTGAGATTTGCGTAGCTATTTGACCATCCAACAAGCAGTTCTGATGGAGCTTACTGGGGCCTTAACCGGGCCGTGTCTGTCCCACTCCTGGCCAGATGCTGGCTGTGATGCAGGCTTTTGTAGTTTGCCGACCAAAAGAGTTGGATGAAGAGGTGTAGCTGTTTTCCTATTGCAATCGTTACTACAACAGTCTCAATGTGCTAGTGTGGACCCACGATGTTTTCACATGTAAACAGCATTTTCAGATTTAGCCGGCTCTGTGTGAACTTAGTCTTAGACAGAGGCTTTTTTTTTTTTTTAAAGATTATTTTTTTGGCCTTTATACCTTCATTGATAGGGACAGCTAAAGATGTGACAGGAAAGGGGGGAGAGAGAGCGGGGAATGACATGCGGCTGAGAGGCTGGAATCAAACCCGGGTCAGCCGCGCGAGGGCTACTCCTCGCAACATGGGGCGCCACGCAGTGCCACTGCGCTATCGTGGCGCCCCTAGACAGAGGCTTTGATAGCATTAACAGAAGGAAACACGCACACCCACATACAGCATGTGTGCAATGTGTGATGATGTCAGCCAGGAGCCCACTTATGTGGGAACATTTCGGGGAAATGTTTGCCAGGTCTGTAAAGTGACCTGCATCTATTATGAATGAAAGCATCTGTCTGCCTCTTCCCCCCTCTCTCTCTCTCTCTCTCTCTCTCTCTCACACACACACACACACACACACACACACACACACACAGAAAAAAACAGCATGGGACCACAAACTGTGTCCGTATGGATTCCGTTTATCAATTAACTTTATGTGCTGCTTTGTCTCTCTGTGACAAAAGCTCACAAATTATACTGCAGATTGCCTCTATGTGGGTCAAGACGCATTGCACATTTGCATGAGAAACAGATGAAGCACCTGGCTGGTGCTGCGAGTTACTGCTGACAGATGAGACACATTCTGAGCCGGACAATTTTGAGGGCCTGCCTGCTCAGTTGTTTCATTTGATTCCTCACTCTCTCTTCTGTTCTACACAAAAATGAAAGTCCATTTTGTGATTAGGACAATGCTTCTACAAAATCTGAACCAATATGTACAGATGAAACTTTGCTATCTGGTATGACACTAATTTTGATTCATCACTCCCTGTGTGCAGAGAAACCTGAACTCCAGTGTTACAGCCACAGCGTCTCGCTCTCTTTAATACTGATAACCATGTGTAGTTTGCTTAATTAGCTTTAAAATACATAAACTAATTTATCCAATTAAGACATATTTATGAATTTAAAGTGCCTTTCTGATTTTATACCCTTTATACACAACGTCCTCTGTAGAACTATTTGATCATGGAAGTTTATAGCACCATGAGGAGATGTGCTGTGGTTAGGGATGTGTACAGTATCCATCCCTCTGAAAGGATTTGGTACAAATCTAGGTACATGGTCCATAATCCGATAATAGAATTATAACAGCAGGATACAATGTGATGCTATATGACCGTATGGTCTTGTAAATACAACCACTTATGTATGGCTAGCTGCTAACGCTAGCGTTACTCTCCTCACATTGATTTTCCCTCTCAATAACCTTACTGTGAGCACGCATGTCACATTCTTATAAAAGTAGCGAGGTTTGTGGTGCAGAGAGCATATTTTAGGGTGTAAAGACTTCAGGCAGCGTTGGGCACAGTGGATTGACATTATTTTTCCTGTGGATGTGACTATAGAACATAGCTAGCTAGCTTGCAGGAGAGGACACACACACACACACTACAGAACAGCAGCAAAGAGCACACAAAAAGAGAGAAAGTTTAGTTTTGGACAGCCGTGTTGATTTTTTTACTTCGCACAGAATTTGGGTCGGAAGTGTTTGTATTGATGTATCCGTATCTCTGTACCACGGCTAGGGGTGTAAAGTTTAACTGCTGTGCATCAGAAAACATATATAGTCAAACCTTCAGAACAATTTTTATACAAAAATTCCTCCTACAGTATCGTAACATCATATGCAAACCACACAACACGGGACTAAACAAGGCCACACCAAGTGACCTGCATTCCTTGGCTCGGTTGACTCATACATCTACCAAAACAAATGACTACTGCTGCACCGCTAAATGAGGCAAAAACAGCAAACGGCAGCAACAGAGTTCATTTACATTTTGCCCCAGTTATGACTCTGACAGAGCAATCTGTTCTGCCGTGTCAACAAGATCAAAATCTGCTATGTATATCTCAGCCTGAACCAGAGTGTTGGTGAAGCTTTGGAAAGGGGATTTAAAAATTACATCATATCTGGCAGGGCACAATGTTCTGTTGCTGTAGAACACTGAACAGACTATAAAAAGGACTGTGTAACCACCAGTCGCCCTGGTGTTTCAGGACTTCATGTGGTTCATTTAACAGGCCTGAAAGTAAATCTTCTGCAGTGCATGGAAAAACAATCATTCCATTTCAGGATGAAGTGTTTATGATGTGTTTGCATGCCATTTTACAGAGGAAACTGGATGAGTGGATGTGTCTGATTGGCACTTCTGTTGAAGCTACATTTCCTCTTGAGATAAGCAGAAAACGTGTGTGGAATTTTCCAGCTTTTAAATGTTAAAACTGGGAGACGTTTTCCATCTGTGAATATTCACATCCGTGATGTGGTTGATGAATCTTACACATGGATGTCAAATCCTTAGATAACCTCCATATAAAAGTGTCATATACATCAATTCAGCTGTCTCTGCTGCTTCTTTACAAGTGCCCCGTAAAAGACTTAAAAGGGTCCATGTGTTTTCAGCATTCCCAGATCTTCTTCCTGGGCTGGCACAAACTCAGTGGCAATACTTGGTCTTAAATGTCAGTGAGACATGCAGCCAGTCAGTTTACAGTTCTTATTAAACCACTGACACATCTACATATGCATTATGGTACATGATCAGTGGACAAAGGGCTTGGCAACAAGTCCTTACATAATGATTCAGCATAAGTATTTTTAACGTGCACCACGTGTTAACATTCACAACTCTAGTAAACAGCAACACTAATTTGCTCCATTCTGGTATAAAGAAAAAGTCCCAAAATTCCCTTCAAAAACCTGCCAATTTAATTTTGCCCTGCAAGAGGCGAACACATACTGGTGAAACACTATCTACAACCCAATCTCAATTTCTGGTGTCTTCTTGTGAATTTGGAACCACAAGTATGCATTGAGTTTCACTTACTTCAAGAAATGTCCTTCTTCAAAATTCCATGTCTTCCTAACCCTAATGTTACACAGTGTCACCAGGCTTAGCGTCTTTCAGCAGTTTGTCTGGTGTGTTTGCTCCTTTTTTAATTGTTGCACATATTGTAACTACATATTCTTGAGTTAAAACTGTTGTGAAATGTACCCAAAAAATAACACCTGTATTATCCAACCCTAAAATGCAGCACAACATGACACTGATTCATTTTTTACATTTTACAAGATGCAAGATCTTCTCTGTACTTTAACCCATGGATAGGCCTTAACTGTCAGGTAAAGTGGATTTTATTCTTTGAATATGGTTTCTCGATGTCTTCCTAAAGTGTAATCACTGCATTAGAAAAACAGCAAACATCGTCATTCAGCTCTAATATTTTGTGACTGGTCAGATTATTACTAATTGTAACTTTGAAGTCTCATGCAGTTACAAGCATTTGTCCTTTAAAACCATGTCTGAACTGCAGGCGACATCAAGGCCAAAAATACCATCAGATGTTATGAAAAAGCATTTTCTCAACTTTTAGAAATTGTCAACTTTTCTACACTGACAAAACTGTCCGACCACCATCACTGTCTTTTGATGGCTCAGGTTGAAAGATTACAATTGAGACTAGTTGCTCAAGCTGATGTTGGTCTGTTAGGAACATTAAGACACTGATAGCGACCACCTGCCTGCAGTGCCACTGCTGTTGCTGCAAAAGGCCTTTTTCGCTGCAGACATTTGACTTGTAGAAAAAGCACATGTGTTACTAATAACATTAATGATGGATCTGTTTTATTCAAGTGTCATCAAAATACCGGGTTCAGACTATGATGCAGACTACGATATCAGCCCGATAACAGCCCAACCCGACAGACGTAGGGCGTCAGGAAGGAAAATGGGCCTCGGGTTCGACAATCGATTGCTGTATCCTGTGTAGTGTATCATAGTGGACAACAGCCGACGCTTATCTGGGACACCTCACGAAGTCCCGACAGAAAGACTAGCATGTCAGAATTTCAACTTGTGTGTCGTGACAAAGAGGCACAGCAACCATTATTAACATGGTCAAACATTCAGCTGTCGAAAAATACCAAGTTCAACAAGTCCAGCACCTGGACTCCTCAGGAACCAATGCCAGGATCCTGTTTGTGGACTTCAGCTCTGCTTTTAACACCATTATCCGGCTCTGCTACAGGACAAGCTCTCCCAGCTGAGCGTGCCTGACTCCACCTGCAGGTGGATCACAGACTTCCTGTCTGACAGGAGGCAGCATGTGAAGCTGGGGAAACATGCCTCTGACATGTCTCTGACTCTCGGCAGGACCAGTTCCCCTCAAGGCTGCGTCCTTTCCCCACTTTCAGTCAGCCAAGCTCCTGAAGTTCGCAAACGACACCACCCTCATTAGACTCATCTCTGGTGGGGATGAATCCCCCAACAGGTGGGAGATTGACCATCTGGTGACCTGGTGTGAACAAAACAACTTGGAGCTCAACGCTCTAAAGGCAGTGGAGGTGGTTGTGGATTTCAGGAAGAACGCAGCCCCACCTGCCCCCATCACCTTGTGTGACTCCCTAGTTGACACTGTGGAGTCCTTCCGCTTCCTGGGGACCATTATCACCCAGGACCTCAAGTGGGAGCTCAGCTCCCTCACCAAAAAAGCCCAGCAGAGGATGTACTTCCTGCTGCAGCTGAAGAAATTCAACCTGCCAAAAACAATGATGGTGCACTTCTACACCACCATCATTGAGTCAATCCTCACCTCCTCCATCACCATCTGGTACGCTGCTGCCACTGCCAAGGACAAGGGCAGACTGCAACGTATCATTTGCTCCGCAGAGAGGGGTGATTGGCTACAATCTGCCATCTCTCCAGGACCTGTACGTCTCCAGGACCCTGAGGCGTGCAGGTAAGATTGTGACCGACCCCTCCCACCCTGGACACAAACTGTTTGAGACACTCTCCTCTAGCAGGAGGCTGCGGTCCATCAGGACCAAAACCTCATGCCACAACAACAGCTTCTTACCTACTTGCCAATAAACCAATTGATTCTGAACCACCTTACAATAACTCTGTAAGACCCCCTGTAGCCCTCACTGGCACTTCACTAGCAGCATCAACAACATTGTAAGGAAAAAAACATACTCGGCCTATAGACTGTAACAGTGAAGGGCCTTTACCTTGATGTTGGAGAACCACAGGTCGTTCTCATGTAGTGTGGCCATGTAGATACAGCACAGCAGGCCAAGACCAACAGACACAGACCAACCAACCGATGTCCAGATTATTGCCCCCCATGACCAGTCACCTGCAGGAACATTAACATGTCGTTAAGTTCTTGCTGTCAAGCAAAATTTTTATAACTTTAAAAAACAGCAAACATAACATGATTAATGTTTTCCACAAAGGGCTTTTGCACAGAAGACACTTTGAGATGACACAGTGAGAAAAGCACAGGTGACAATAAGAAAATGAATCATCAGTTTCAGGCTCCTGGTATCGTGCATGCTGGCTCAGGGTCGGGTTATGCGCAAATAGAACTAGTTCGTAAAGGTGTTTACGCCTATTCTGAACGGCCACACTGGAGGGCGGAGTGAAAAGCCCCTCATGGGGATGGGGGAGACTCGATATCATTTCAGTATTAAGGGTATTCATAGTGTTGCACTTGTATGTACACATGAAAAGTGACAGAAATAGTTGTGCCAAGAATGAAAAAAAGAGAGAGAGCTTTCTCACCAATCACTGCATGAAGTGAGTGTGTATGGAGGGGGGGGACTTCCTATTCGAAGCATACTGACAGCTTCACTGTCACACGGTCATGGCCATTGTTAACGTGATTAAGAACACCTGTGCTTTTCCTTCCATGACAAGTCAAACTGTCTGCTGTGAAAATGCCCTGTTGGTTCCCATCAGTGTCTACCTTGTGAAGTATTGGACATTTTTCACAGTAAACATTTTGATTTGTCACAGCAGGTAAAGCACATTTATGACGTCTGCATTCTGTCCAAGTGTTGCAGTAAGCCGTGCCACTGATAGAACACGCACAACACCAGGTGGGTTTTGGTCAGTGGATACTAGAGAAAAACAGGTAACTGATAAACGACAATAAAATATTAATCTGTGAAATGCAGAAAAAAATCGTACAAAATGTCTGTTCACTGTGGTGTCTGTCCGCTGAGGATGCAACACATGCAACCGTGGCTGCATGGGCACAATAGGTGTAAGAGATATGAAAAAGTGGCATTTGATTAAAACCCCACTTCCCATTCTACGCCCACAGCAGGTCAGAGGTCGGGGTCAGACAGAGCACTGACCCTGGAGCTGGATCTGGCTCAAGGACACTTCAGCAGGGTGGACGGCTGCCAACCATGCTCACCCCTCAGTCAAAGGGCGCTTTCTGCAGCCACTAGGCCCCTCTGCTGCTGTATGAAAATCAGCTGGGTGGGAGTATGGGTCACTCACCATGCAAGATCTTCTCTGGATGATGGTCGGTGCAACAGTTGGACTGTTGGGACTGAAACTCTGCCCCAAAAGGGGGCTCCTTCCCCTTGCTGCCCTTCCTCTGACGCAGGGCTGTCATTGTTGAAACACTGCAACGAGACGGGGGGGGGATGTTACTGATTACCCACACAGATATGATTAACGCATGAGCAGATACCTCGTGGACACACACGGGCATGTGTCCTCAACACACAAACAGCCCGTGCACCACTGCAACCTGAGCCAAAGCAAACAACGACGTGCACCACTGTTTGTTTTCCTTCACTGTCTGTAGCCTTTCATTCAGTCAGACGCTGACAGACGGGGTGGACAGGCCTGCCTACAGCGGCATTTCCTGGTCACGTCGCTGCCAGAATAACGTGAAACATCACATCCCATCTATCGACACCGACAGCGACCAGATCACTGGAGAAACTACAATAATCCTATCGGATGATGAGACACGACAAGCATAACAGCAAATGTACAAGTGCCTGTAATAAAATATGTTGAGGGATATTAGTAGTGATGAGAATACCACCAAGTACGATAAGGTAGGTTTAAAGTCCTATTGTGTAGCACGGACACTTCTACAGCCGTAACATAATGAATGTGCATGTTGCGTCGAGACGCAGTCCCGTTATGGACGCCACATTTTCTTTCTGTCTTGACAGCAACAAAGACGAATACGATTTGCGCCGACGGTACATTTATAAGCCTCACCCGCCTCCTCTACAGCAGCGACCGGTAGGATGGTCCGACAGCTCTCCTCTACCTCCCTCTCTCTCTCTCTCTCTCTCTCTCTTCCTCTTTCTCTCTGCCTCTCTATCTCCCTCGCTCTTTCATCTTTCTCTCCTCTTTTTTCCCCTCCTCCTCCTCCTCCCGTTATTTCATCGGTCAGCCTCAGACCGCACCGGGTTTAACCACGGCACAATACCGGAACACCAGGGAGGCCGCCTTCAAAATAAAAGCGGAAGAGGATCACTTTTGTAAGAGGCAGGAGTTTGAAGGGGACGTGCGCTGGAGGAGACAGAAATGATGTGAGGATGGGTTAACTTCTGTGGGTGCTGTAGAAGAGATAGGAAAGGAGTGGAGTCTCACCTAGTCGCTGCTACTACAGTTAAACACAGAAACAGTGCTGCTTGTGTTATGCTGCTGTACTGTAAGAATATGCTTGTGTGAAATTGGACAATAAAAATCAAATATTAACAAAATACTATATTGTAATAGTCAAACTCCTAGCCAGCTGAGCCAGCTGTATTTTTATTCTATTAAAAAACAACCTTTACAAACAATGGGAAATTTAAAATATTTAAGATTTAAGCTTTTAAAGACGTTATTCTATTTCAAGTTGTGTCTTCTCTACAGTGTGCAGTATGTGCAGTTAAAACTGTTTAATATTGTGTATGTACGTTTACAAAACAACAACAAAAAAATTAATAAAAAACAATACGTTCAAACACCCAAACCTTTCAAATATTTACCTTAAAAAACTAATATAAGTCAACAAGGTTTGAAAAACTTGGAATTCAGTCAGTGAGAAAACAACATGACTGTGACTTGGTACACATTTGCTGGTGGACAGTCAAGATCTGAGGTGGAGAGACACTGTGTTAATCAGCAAGGTTAAAGCCTTTTTTTTTTCTTTTTTTTTTAAAGGCTTTAACCTTCTCAGTTTCCTTCAGCTTTTCCTGTGTTTCTGTTGTTTCTCACCGATAAGACAAGACGGTATGATGAAGTGGTGAATAACTCATTTAAGAAATTCACATGCGTCAGGGGTTATTAAACTTTTATGGAGACTGTATCAGCACTCTCCTCTTGTTTTGATCTTTCCTCCAGTCATACTCTGGTCCACATTGATATAAATCCTTGGCTTTGTCGAGGGAAACAGAGTGTGCAGCCGCGAGGGCGTGATTGAAGCCGCAGATTTAACAGTTGTCATAGTAACATTTAGACATCAAAGAAGGTAGTGCCATGTTGCATGTGACAACTAGCCAAGACTTGATCACTTGAATACATTTAATTTTCTTATAGCAATTGTGTTTTGCTAAACACCTTGTCATAAGTACTGCAGCTTTTCATTTGCTCCCTCAAGCAGATGACAAGATCCATTTTTGATCTACTTTAGTCAAGGCCACAGTGCTTTGCTAATTTACGCACTGCATCAACCTGTGAAAACACAGGCAAGTACATTAACAACCAGATAAGCTGTTACAGACAGACTTGCACTCACTCGGCATGCTGAAGACTCCATTGTTGTGCAAATCCATAATCACAACGGGAGGATGATTATACTTATGTGGTGAAAGGGCTTGAAAATGAGGGTGCCCAGGGAGTATGGATCTGGATCTGGATATTTTTGATTGTTTGTGGCTTGTAAAGCCTCCACAACTCTTTCCACTGCTGTGCGGTTCTACAAATGAATGTGGGGAGAAAAGTGTCAGGTCGATACCAAATGGAAAGGAACAAAGTCTCACAACATATCAAACTTGTAAATGTAATAGAGTTCCTGAGAAATAGGCAGCAATGATGTGTCAGTGTGACATGATCATTATACTGTAATTATGCAGCCCCTCTGCCCAGTCCTGATAGTGGTAAAATGTACCACATGCAGAACATTTTTTACAGCATGTTGTTGAATCTGTAAAAAAGGATGTTGAAATCTTGTCTGTGGTATGATGGTTACTGAATGACAAGCCACATATTTGGTCATGCATGGAACTGTAAGGAATTCAGCAATGACAATTTTTGCCATGAAATACGACCTACACTTGAATCCAGTGACTGTGACAATCTTGGATTTTTTAGATATGGCAATCACTTCAGAAAGAGGAACTTATAGACACTTGTGTTTTAGTTTTCCTGTGGAGCCGAGTGCCTCGGCATATCCTCTGATGACTGTAATGGTGACAAGTTGTTTGGAAAGTTTGTTGTCAGGGCTTTATGAGATATAAGGTACTCTATCATTTCCACTAGCGCCTCTCCTTCTGGGGGATACAGAGAAATACTTTCAGCTTGTGTGTCGTCTACTGGTGCTGCCTCAGCTGAAAATGTGTTCAGAAGAGTCTTCATGACAAGTTTCATTTTTAGTTTCAATAGGAGGAGATGTGTGGTTTCAACACAGAAGAATAATACGTGCCTCTGCTTGGCCAAAGTTCACCTCAACACTCAGCGGTGCACCCTCTGTATCAGGAGCCAGCTTCCTTCTCAGACACTCTCTCTGTGTCCACCTGCTCACTTCCATCTCTGTGAAACTCTCTTCATTAAGAACAATAGTTGAATTGGTGGCCACAGGAGTGTACACCAAGGACCGAACATGGTCACAGTCAAACCCCACTATCACAGCAAAATCCTCATTGTTAATGTAACTCGCATAGAGATAAAATTAACACTATGCCAGTGTTTGTATAATTCTCACTGGTTCAGAGTTAAAGTTACACTTTTGATAGTATTAATATTTTATTTCTCTTTAAAGGTCCTAAATACGACATTTAGAACATTAATATAGCAGCAAACAACTATTTGCTATGTAAAGATATAGTGGAGTAAAGGCGTCCTGATAAGAGCATGAAGTCACACTCCCTCTGTGTGTGTTGTGATCTGAGCTTCTCTTTTCTTTGTTTTGATGCTGGGACGGCCGCACGTGCATTTGAGTGCATGTGAGCACTGGGAATGAGAGTGACCTCCAACCCGCAATAACCCAGAACATCATCATCATTGTAAAGCACACTTCATTCAAACTGGACAGAAACAAAATAAAACTCACCAAAACCGTCTATAAGTAGTCTATAAATAAATAGTAATAGTAAATATTCAACTTGAGCAAAACATTTGCGCAGTATCGCGGGGCTCTGCAAAGTGTTGTGTGGGGAGGACCAGGCGGAATGGACCAGCGGGGAGACAGAGCCGCTGTTCGTCGACAGACAGCTGCTGAGCGCTGGGGAGCTTTGGAGGAGAGAGCCGAGGGCAGAGTCGAAGCCTCTATGAGGAATAAATAGCCTACCTGGAGTCACGCCGGATTCTGCTCTGATCTGGAGCCGTTTAGAGTTTATTTTTCAAACTTTTGGGATTAAAAAGTGGATTTATCTTCACTCTCGCTTCTCAATCTGTCTGCAGCAGAGAGCCGCGGACATACCGACCTTCACTGTGGGTGTTATAATGTAATTAGTCTCTCTTCGTCCATATTGACTGCTGACTGTAGGGGAAATGTACAGAGGAGAGGGGAAAAAGACTGGAGGAAAATAACAGAAAGAACCGGAGTCTCTGGTGAGTGCTGAGTTTAGTCAGAGGCTGAATTGAACACAAACACACAGACAC
The DNA here is from genome assembly GCA_003416845.1 of Oplegnathus fasciatus. NCBI lineage: Eukaryota > Metazoa > Chordata > Actinopteri > Centrarchiformes > Oplegnathidae > Oplegnathus > Oplegnathus fasciatus. Next base: position 959,187 of record NTHP01000023.1, read on the forward strand.
ACACCCTCAGACATGGTCGCTGCCTGCCGTTGCTCGCTAGGAGCTATTTCATCGATCTGCCGAGTGACCTTTTGCAAGTGATTTAGTGATGTTCTTGAAGTTTTTAAGAGTGTTCTTGAAAACTTGTGTTTTGCCTCAAATCTCATGCTCCACATATGTATTAGGGGACCTATTTTACTTATCCAAGCCGGGTAGTGTATCATAATGTGATGTTTTGGGATCAGGTTTCTATCTGGATACAACCGTTTGAACAAGTCATGATGTTCCATTATTAAATGCTTCAAATAGACAGTCATGCCTAGTGTAAGAGGTGGAGCAAATACGATGTTGATTATCTGCAGTAAAAACAGCAGCAAAGTCCAGTTTTGGTTTCCTTCTGGTACAATATCACCAAAAAGCAAAGGCATGTTTCTTACAAGACAAAGAGTCTGAATGGAATTGAATCATATATTATTGCCACTACTGTCCAAGTTAATCCTTGTCAAACGATTTTTGCGTTCCAAGTACCCATAGTCAAAAGCACAAATTCTAGAGAACAGATCAGGTTTTGACAAAACATTTTCTGGGAGATACTTAAACAGTAACTTTATCTCATACTGAGCCACCCCTTCAAGAATGTCGTGCGTTATGTCCAAAGAAAAATAGTGGCAAACATGAAAGAACTGTAGGCTGTTAAGAGTTGAATTCTTCTTTAAACCAAACACGGATAACGTCTGTGGGTCTGATTGCAACTCAATGCAGTGCATTTCAAAAAGCTCTACCTTGGGGTCATCCTCACTGTAATACATAATCACGTCACTCACAATTACTTTTTTTTTTAGAATGGAGGGTCCATGCCAATAACCTGGAATTTTGCTGAGCGAATGTGGTATACTCTTCAAATTGTGCTATTATAAATTGAGCTCTTACACCCACATTATGTTATTATTCCAGCATTACTGACAAATGAGCCCACAAGGTCTGCTCTAAAACTAATTTACACCAAGGTTGTCCTGGGGCACAGGAATAACAATTCAATTCATAATATGTTAGGCATTATAACTTAAGGAAACTTGGAGGCCATTCAAAATTCCAATAATTAAATATGTGACAATCATATAAATGGACTTACCTCCGTATTTGACAACAAACCTCTGGTGGCCCTGCAATAAGGCCAAGGTACTCCCTGCCCTATGACAGAATGGACACTGGAAAGTGTCCTACTCCAGTTTCTTAAGCCATGGGCATGCTCCCTCAGGGAATGTTGTGGTCTCAAACAAGCTGCAATGGGCCGTATTAGCCTATGTGATGAGGGTGGCCGTACTTAACACTCACTTTAAAAAGAAACTGAGGAAATCAAAATCACTTATAATTTATTTAAATTATTAAACAATAATTTAATTCAAACTGCCCATCTGCCAAGCAAAAATATACAGTATGTAGGCTAACTGGAGTCAAAGACAACAGTGATTTTTTCTTTCAAAGAACTTTAAAATGCGTTTAAAAAAAAAAATTAAATTGATTATTTCAACTCTGCATTCCTTCAATTCATCAATTCATCTTGCTTTAAAATATATGAGTAAGTATTCAATGTGACTAAAGCTTCTTGAATCCATTAATGAAGCTCAAAAATAGCATATAGTTCACCTTTATCTTGCATTAGAGTTCCTATTTATTGACTGATAACGCTAGAGCTTGCCAGATTGTTAGCTAATAACTCAAAGGCACGTGGGGTTACCTGTGAGCAAGCCTAACTTCGTTGATTAAAGTGTAGTCACGGTTAACCACAGCTGTGTCAAAATGAACGCTACTTACACTGCCCGAAATACCCAAATCGGTAATACTTACAACAACCTAAATGATACATGAATATAGTGTATGTAAGACACGAGATGTTCATTAATCATATTTTGTCGAAGTTTGGCATTCTCACCTGAGCTTGGTGTTCCATCTTTTCATTCACGTTCATGTCACGTTTTGGGCATGGCCTCTTCTGTACCCCAACCAGCCCACGAACCATATTTGGAAGTTCAACTGCCTTCAGCTTCCTTCACGTTTTGTACTTTTGTTAAATGCTGCTGTTAAGTCATGTTTCATGTGTGTTATTTTAAGTTAAAGTGAACTTCAATGCACTTTATGGATTAGCTAGCTCTCGGTTGTTTTGCCTGCCTGCTAACTGTGGGTTTTCCTCAAAGTAGCAGCAAATTCCAATGGCATAGACTTGTCATAAGTTTTATGCGCCTTATGTAAAAAGAGTGATTTGTGAAATGGAGCCGATGAATGTTAACCTTACATCAAGGGTATTTTTGATAGTGAATATATTTCACTTAGAGGTATATTTCAGTCTTTTAGCTCTGAATTTAAGATTTAGAAAGAAATATTTTTGTTGTACAACAGATTTTGAACTGAAGGTTGTATTGATACTTAGTGATATTTAGTGCTACAGGAAGAATAATTTAGATATGACCTGTATTGATAACTGTATGTGGAATGTAAACGACTTGGATGTGTGACCTGTCTGTGGTTCAGGTTTTTCTGTAAATGGAAGATTTGGGGACTAACGACTCCAAGGAGAGCATCCACTGAAGAGTAAAGATGTTCCACTTCCAGTTCTAGTTGACTGGATGGCGAGCCAAGCTACAGAACGTAAGAGTACAGACTGTTACCTACTGAAGATGGATTCCCTTCCTCACTCCCTGGTACTGTAGGATGGATTATCATACACATAAATTTGGGCCCCAGTCATTGATGTACTGAGTGAAAGACTGAACTCAGGGTTATTCATTTTTTTTCTGTGCACTTTATTATTTTGGTTGTTATTTAGGGTAAACTATATTGAATCAAATGGCCAATGCCTCAAAAGTGTTTCAATACACCTGTTCAAATTTACACTTGTGTTGAAGCCTCCTTACTGATATTCAAATGTTTGGCTCCTGTTGTCCTAGTTCTTCTGACACTGGTCCACATTCACATTCTTATTGATTAGTCTGGTCCGGGTTACATGCAGGAGTTGTGTAATTAACCATATTTATGAGCGGTATCTAAGAGTGAGCTGATACTTTAATTTCACACACCACCAAAATCATAGCCGCCATTCTCCATAAATAAAACTGCAAACGTTTCACAGCAACCTTGTAAGCCTCCAGCATGTGATGGTGTGATACTCAAAACATTTCGAGTGGAGTATCTTTTTAATGGTTCACCACACTTAATCATGTAGAAGGATATGATAATGACTTTCAAGTACAAGAAGAAAAAAAAGAAGGACAAGAAAACAAAGAGGAAGAGCAACAAGAAAAACAAAAAGAAATCAAAGAAATGAACACTTTAATTTTAGGTTTTATTTGCATTCAGATAAAAAATCAATGGACGGTTGTGTGCTGTATTATTACAGAAAGGTTATAAAAATGTGTTGGATTGTTTCTTTAAATAGCTGGTTTAATATATTTCAGGACTTTGTTCAACCTCATTTTCTGTGTGTCATTGTTTATTATGGTAGTATTTCAAATTTACAGTTTAATTACACTGTATTATATAGTGTTACTAACAATGTTTTATATTAACATTGAATCAAAATACTTAATATTATCGGGAGGAGATGTAAGAGTGACAAACACACAGAGAATAGACCTTTTTCACTGCAGTCAATATGTGGGTTTCCATCCACCTGTTTTTATGCACATTTTCAGTTTGCACTTGAATAGTGAAACTGCCAATTTTCTGTTAAAGAGACTGTGTGCTGCTTTTTACTCTGCTGCACATAACATTGAAGCAGCAGGTGTTCAACAAAAGCACTACGATGATGGTCAGATGAAACACACAGCCTATGAGCCAGGTGATTTAGTGTTGGTTGACCTTCCTGTCCTTGCAAGACAAAAGCTGTCACCTAAATGAACTGGCCCTTTCACAGTGTTAGGACGGTTAGACTCAGGCACAAGTGACACAGGAGTAGACTATGAACTTTTGGACCAGCAGGACCCTAGAGCAAAGCCTAAGGTAATTCACTACAACCACCTAAAAACTTATCGCTCCTTATCATTCACCGTCAGGACTGGCTCCACCAGCAAACAGCCCCCACTGCTTACAGCACTCTCAGGCTCCAAACCTTATGTTTACTGGGGTCCATCCACACAAGGGTGCTCTGTGACTTCAACTAGGGCTCAGACAAATGTTTGTCCTGTTTGTTTGCCACAAAGGGCTGTCACTACCACAGCACGGGTCTCCTGTAGCCTTTTGCAGGAGTAAGGACCAAGTTGGGACGTTGTGTGTGCCTCCCAGTGCATTATAGGACTGTTGAATGAACTTGTACATACTGTATATGAGCATGAAAAAAGGGACTGAGAGAGACCGCTATGGACATACACATGAACCCCCCCAAAAAATCAATGTGCATGCTGTTCTACTATTAATTGTTATGTTACTCATTTCATATTGCCTTCATCTGTTTGTATTGGTATTCAGTGTAACTTAGAAACGATTTCATTTGGCTGTTTTGAAGAGAGGATGCTTCTTTTGTAAGTGGGGGAGATGTGTAAGAATCAGAATCAGAATCAGAATCAGCTTTATTGGCCAGGTATGTGGACACATACAAGGAATTTGACTCCGGTTTTTCTTTGCTCTCAGTGTACATACACAGAAATAGACT
>NTHP01000023.1:963886-975787 GCA_003416845.1 Oplegnathus fasciatus
CTCTCAGTGTACATACACAGAAATAGACTTACATACATATAAAACTATACATCTTAAAACAAGGACAACAAGCTCGACAAGGTAAACATAAACATTAAATTACTATGTACAGGTATAAATATATATATACTGTATATATATAAAAAGTATATATATACTGTATAACAAAAACAAAAACAGCAAGTGTAGACAGTAAGACAATAGTGCAATGGAGCAGAGTGCAAATAATGCTGAAATAAATTATTACTGTACTTACTGTATTATGTAAACAGTTGCGTAAACATAAGTTTAGTATTTTCTTATTGAATTGCTGTCTATCATCTTGTTTACACATAATGTTCTTATTTACACATATGCAGTGTTTACTGTACAGTAATGTTAAGTTGCTATTCTGGTATCAGGTATTCCAGCTGGTCAGCTGGTAGTTCATGGGGTTGAGAACAAGCAGAGGAAGAAAAAGAAAGGGAGAGCGGAGATGTGCAGGGAGAGAGACAGTTTGCGGGGGACCAAGCTGAGGTGGCTTGACTGATGTGTGTCTGGACTTCACTAAAGTTATGAGGAAAACCCAGAACGTGTCCTTATTCCTTCTCCCACTACCATGTAGTTTACACTAACCCGACAACTTTACACAGTAGAGAGGGTCTGTTAGCTTATTGTGAAGGACTTCTGCCCCGAATTGGCCAACAATCAAGTAATGCAACTTTAAATGATCAAAACGAAAGGGAGCTAACCTGATGGGAAGTAGACCTGTATACCTGCAGAATGTAAAAAGTTAAATACCTTTTTAAATGTCATGTTTACATGTGTTATTAACTTATTAATTACAGTGAAATTCCTAAATTTGAGTTTTGATAAATAAAACAAATGAGAAAGAAAAAAAATGAATCCATTTTTGTTCAACAAGATAGTCTCCAGAGATCAACACATTTTTTCTACCATATTGCAGCCACATATAGAAGAGAGGAGGGTATCATACAGAGGAAGGGTTTTAGTCCAGTTGCCTTGACTCTATGGCACAGACTACTTGTGACAACTCCAACACCGTGCCTTGTAGATGAATACATACAGTGGCACACAGTGGACTTCTTATCTGGACAGTACTGGATCCAAAAAGGTGCCTTTTATTTTCTGATGGCAGAAGGACAGGACCTCATTGGCATCCATTCCAGGATCTTGGCTTTCAAGTTGTAGGCAGTCCACGGTTGCTACATGGTTGTGAACTTGCAGGGCAACTGGCTGACTGGGAAATGGATTTCAGACCCTTTCAATGAATTAAAATACCTTAATATAGATAATTTCATCGGTCACGTTCTTCATGTATAATGTGTGAGTACATGGGTGTTCTTTTTTGTATTTAATTTCTTTTTGGTTTGTGTGTTTAAGGCAAGTACTTTTGGATGACACTCATCATAAACTACCTGTTACGCCAATATATTCAATGATGACACACTCTCCGCTGAATCAATGTAAAACATCAAGGTAATATCTTTCATGCAACACTGAACCCTGATGAAGACCTGCACAGGTGGTGTTTATGCCTAACGAACAAGCCATTTAACTATTAAAATACTTTTTATTATAACCTTAACATTGTCCTTGCTGCTACTCATGAGAGTCTGAAGATGGCTTTTGCCTACATTTTAAGATTTCAACCCTTCTTTTCTTCAGGTACTTCACTGCAACCTACGACTTTCCTTTGGTTGCACCACTGAGTTTTTGGACACTCAAGAGTCTGTTGTAAAACAGAACTCAATGAAGGATGTAGAGGCATTCATCTCTCTTTACAAAAAAGCTGTAGTGGTTATTTGACTGTATCCCATTTTTAAGAAAGCTCAAGGGGAATCAGGAGGTGTTGTAGAATCATTTTAAGGGCACCTGTGCTTTTGTCAAAGATCTTGGTCTCTACTGCCCACTCCTAGTGTAAAAGTAAAAACAAATAAGGAAAGTGTTTTGACAAGGCTCTTTTCATGCTAGCACACACTATATTTCCCTCCTTTATTGCCAGGTTGAATCATACAAACTGCAGGGTGCTGCCTACAGGTAACAGGGGAGCACTCTAGCTGTATTGGAAAAAGGGCAGTGGGGAAGAGAGTTGTAGTGTTCACAGTCATCTTTTGTCGTTGTTAAAGCGGCTATAATTTATAGTAGGCTATAGAAATATATACTGTATATTTATAGAATGACAAACGACATGACTACTTTCATGTTAAAGTAATTGCTTGTAATGATGAACCCACAGATATTATCCTACTCCGCAGTTCCTCTCAGTTCTACATTGTTTTATGGTGTCATATTGTTTTGGTTTTACATCCGCAACGTTTTAAAGCCCAGTGCAAAGCCTCTCTTCTGTGAAGAGTAACATGGTCAGAGCAAGACAGTGTATGGTGGCCTTAGGGGGCTGTTGCTGTCTTGAATAAAGCATGTTACCTGCCCAGCACCAGATGGCAGACAGGCAAAGTTAGCAACTAGCTAACTAGGTAAGTGGAACATCTAGGAGCTAAAGAGCCAGATATTCCCCATACGACATTCAGAACCAGTAGTTGTCGCACTAGAGCGCAGTATCTACAAACGGGCGCAAAACAAACGGGCGCAAATGGACACACTTCATCAAACTCGACAGAAACAAAATAAAACTCACCAACACCATCTATAAATAGTCTATAAATAAATAGTAATGGTAAATATTCAACTCGAGCAAAAGATTTGCGCGTATCGCTGGGCTTTGCAGAGTGCTGTGTCGGGAGGACTGGGTTTGCCCACAGACAGCTGCTGAGTGTTAGGGAGCTTTGGAGGAGAGGACCGAGGGCGGAGCCGGTGCGTCTGAAGGAATAAACACCCCCGGAGTCACACTGGATTCTGCTCTGATTCGGAACCATTTACCTGTGGGAGGAGAGCTCAGAGTTTCTTTTTTAAACTTTTGGGATTAAAAAGTGGATTTATCTTCATTCTCGCTTCACAACCTGTCTGCAGCAGCGAGCCACTGTGGAGTGTTATAATGTAACTGGTCTCTCTTCGTCCATATTGACTGCTGACTTGAGGGGAAATGTACAGAGGAGAGGGGGAAAAGACTGGAGGAATATAATAAAGAACTGGAGTCAGCGGTGCCTGCCATTTCATCATGTTGAGAACATTACGCGGCATTCAGCCAAAAATCTAGCTGAGTAGTATTAGGCGATACCATGGATGTAGTAGGTTGTAATCAGTGTGGCACTAAGCAATATAGGCAAATGAACACAAGTAGTTTGTGTTTTGAATGATTTCACTTACTTACTTGTGCTGAGCAAATGAAGCTGCGTTCGAAAAATACATTCTGAGGAAAAGTTGCAAAAAATGAAAGGATGTTTTGCTGTCTTTTCATCTTTACTGTTAGCTAGCTGTAGACTGGAGAAAAAACAATTTAATTCACTGTGCCACTCAAAGGCTACCAGCAACTAAGGGTGGTCCGATCAGGATTTTTGGGGCCGATCGCTGGAAGCAGTATCGGCCGATCCGATCACAGGGTCTATTTGAAGCCCTCTATTTATCGTGTAGTATTATTTATTTATTTATTTATTTAACTATTCTTAACAGCATTGTATATTAAGTCTTGAAATTAAGAGATGAGAAAGTAACAACTGACAACTGTTTATTTATTCGTAGGCAATATGTGCAACATATTCCACTCTCTCTCTTAGAGACACAACTTAAACCACAGCAGCCCACGCTTGGTTAGTGGAAGAGGTGGTACTGAAGTAAAAGCAGCAATACCACAGTGTAAAAATGTGACTTAAGTAAAAGTACAAAAGTATTAGCATCAAAATATACTTAAAATATCAAAAGAAAAAGTACTCATCATGCAGAATGGCCTATTTCAGAAGAACACACTAATACATCAATAATTATCATCCAATAAAATAATATATACGTTAATCACTTTAATGTTGCAGCTAGTAAAGAAAAGCAAGGGTGTAGTGCTATTGGTTTAAGTACCGGAGCGCACCTATGCACGTGCACGGTTATGTTGTGGCTCGAAGGTAACCTACAGTGGCAAGTTTAGATACCGTACATTAGTCAACTATAACTGACCACACTAGTTAACGTTAGCTAGTTATAGACTGAAGAAAAAATAATTAAATTCACTCAGATTTCCTTGGAACACACCTTACAAATTGCAAATTTATTGTCTTTTTCAGACACCTGGTAGAACTGCCAGACCGGTGAAGCCATTTTAGCAGTGTGTAGAGAAATTGTCAAAAATGACCTCAAAATGGAGAGTGAAGAGGATATCTACTGTAATTTAGAGAGACTCCTTGAACTGTTGTGTTTAAAAGTGGCAAGACGTCTTCAAACACGCAAGAAACTTCATCATCATCCAAACTTCATCAAACACAGACAGACATAGATTGAACATGTCGAATCTGACCAAACATCTACAAACTATTCCAAACAAGGCCAGGCAGCCATGACACAACTGTTTGTTTGTGTTTGTTGGCGAATGTTTGATTGGTGTGCCATGGGCTGAAGGGAAAGAATGTGAGGTCTGCCGTAGCAAGTAAAATATTTTTATAACAAGTTGGCAAGGTAATAACTCCGATGTTATGTTTCATTACTGTTTGTTTCCCATTTACAGAGCCAGGGCTGTGTATGAACTCCAGATTTTTTTTCAGCGCACACACAAAATGGACAGCTAGCACCACCTTTAAATGTCAATATGACAACTTTGACAATTCCATTTGTTTTTGTTTTTTTGGCTGTCTTGCATGACATATGCTTTAGTGATGATTGGATCTTCAAGCGCTTTAAAAAATGTACATGAATTTCAGTGAATATTCTATTTCCTTACTTGGAGAAAAAAGTGGCGGAGCGTCCTTCTGGTGCGCTCCGGCTGCACTACACCTGTGCTAATGTTGCTCGATATCTGCTAGATGTAAGTAGGCAAGTGTTTGCCAACACGTGTGACATATTATCTCAAAGTTATGTCAGAGTTTACAGCTTGTTTCCACTGCCGCCAAGTGGCGAAAAAAATCTGTTAATGCAAGCTTTTGTTTATTTATTTCATTTGTCCCACTGTGGTGACAGAAGGCAGTCTGACAGCATTTATAATGCTTTTTATTTATTTAACGTTATTTTGTGTCAGACTCTTGTTGTTTTTCCCAGTAAGGTCTAGTAAGGTCTGACAACCATAACGTATACTCACTGTATCTCGAATCAAATGTATGTCTGTCATCATTTTCCCCTCCTTTTTATCTTCTGACCATTTAAGAAGCATCTAGCCTATTCATTTGACAGAAATCAGAGCGAGTTTCCAATGTGTGCCCGCAGCTACACGAACACTGGCAGATGGGACAGGATGCCCCAGGGTGGGGAGGAGCCTGTGTTCGCAAAATACTAATTTCAGGGTGCTTTTAATCACGCTCAGTAAATACAAATAAATCTTTCTTGAATTGTCATAAAATGTTTTAGGACTAACTTTTTATAAAGTTATTCCACCTTAAGTTAGGTTATAAACTTAGTTTGGAAGTACTCGGTCAGACATGACAGATCGCTGCACCACATCGCCCCCCTGAGGCAGAAATGACATTTGACCTCAGTGCGGCGCCACAGATCAGAGAATAAATAATCGACTTTGTGTTCTTCACTGATTTCAGAAAATGAACACATGATAAATTAATAGTAAACCATTAAATAGCCCTATTTATATTACTGTGATTGACAAACAACAATTAAAAACAACATTAATGGGTGCCCCGATAGCTCAATGGGTTGAGCGGGCACCCATGTAGCGAGGGCTGCAGCCCGCGCGGTTGACCCGGATTCGACTCCGGCCCGTGGTCATTTGCCGCATGTCATCCCCCACTCTTTCTCCCCCCGTTTCCTGTCTACTCTCCAGCCGTCCTATCAAATAAAGGCGAAAAGGCCAAAAAAAATCATAAAAAAAAACAAAAAAACAAAAAAAAAACAACATTAATGATTCATTTGAGGACCCACATTTGGTTAACATTATTTTTGTCAGCCTTGGTCATGTTAAAACACACAAAGAAATTAAGATAAAAATCTTTATCTTCTATTTATCTTCTCTTTATTTTCTCTGATTTAATGTTTATTTCCAGTTAATTTTAAGAAGGTCCTCCCTGGTGGACTAGGAGTTAGGATTCAGTGTTATAAAAAAGAATACAAACAATATCAATGTACAATTATCAAAATAATAAATAATTTGAAACTCTGGTTACATGTTCTCTTTTGTTAGGGAAGAATGTCAGTGAAAAGAGCGAAACAGTACAGCAGGGAAACCCTTCTTCTGGCAGTGAAGAGAGTCAAGTCAGGGGAAAGTGTCCAAAATCTATGGCATACCAAAATCCACCTTGGCAGACCACAAGGCAGGGAAATATGAGTGTTGGCCCCATCCAAACAGCTATAACCCTGGAAGAGGAAGATGGTTTAGTCAATTATATTGTGTGGATGGCAGACCATGAATTTTCTCTAACAGATGTGTCATTAAATGTCTGGCCTTGGAAATCATCAAAGGCCGTACCAGCAACAGCAACACTCGTGAACGTGGACAAAGGCCTCAGTGACAACTGGTGGGCCCGCTTCAGAAGTCGCCACCCTGAGCTCACCAGCCACACACCAGAGTCCCTAAATTGGGCCAGGGTCCATGGGGCAACACCAGAGGCTTTAGAAGGCTTCTTCAAACTGTATGAAAACATCATTAATATCCACAGTCTCCATAACAACCCTCACCTTATATGGAACTGTGACGAAACAGGATTTGGTGATAAGCCCAAGTCTAAGGAGAAGATGCTGTGCCAGAAGGGAAAGAGGCATGTTTACTGCCAGCAGACGACTACCAGGGAGAACGTAACTGCACTGCTGCGTCAGTGCAGCGGGGACAAACATTCCTCCCTGGCTGGACCATTTAATTAAACATGCCCGCACAGAAAGAAACAACATGAACACAACATGAAATGCACTGCCACCGCCAGGTCATCCTCCAACCCCTGGACATCTGCATATTTAATACACTCAAGGCTGTATTTACAAACCTGGCAACTTTCATGGGACTGGTGAGAGGAGACATGGTGGTTGGGAAGAAATGGTTCTCCTTGGTTTTTAAACATGCCCTCGAAAAGGCAGTCACTGTAGACAACATAATGTCAGGATTCAGGAAAGCAGGAATCTACGAAATGGACAGCTTCGCTACTGGGGTACGCTATTTAGGGGGCATTATGTGACCGGTCATCCATTATCGATCCACTTGACGAGGGTGGCTTCAATCATAGGTGCTTTCCCCGGGTTACCGGCTGAGCCTTCCCATGTATTGTGTTCGCTGCAACGAGTGAATAAAGCACCTGTTTTATACAACGTTACCACGATGTCTCAAGACCATTCTACAAAGCAGAGTTTGTCTGGACTGCAGAGGCTAATTACCAGCTAACTGACGAGCCAGCCTAAAGCCAATTGAATAAGCCTAAAGAAACCAGCGGTCTCCCAACTACGGTTTGGAGGACCGAAGTTGGAAAGGTAACACGCGTGCACATTTGTTTGTTTGTTCTCCATCACTAGCAACTGACTGTTCCTCGTTGTTTGAGTAGACGACACAAGGTAGTCTGAGGAACACCAAGTTTCACTGCTGCATCTCGTTGGCTCGTTTGTCATAAGCTTCAAGGAGACTACGTTTGTCATTGAGGGAAAATGACTTTGTTTTTCCCATCGTGATTTCAGGATGTACATTAATTTTGGGATGAGAGTTGAAAGATAAAAGGATAAAGTGCGCCAAAACCGTTGTGCCTGTGTGCGTGTTGGAGCAGAAGCGCGTTGAAACACGAGTGAATCTGAATAAAAGTGCTTTAGTTCAGTCGAAACGACCTCCGTGGTAGATCACGGCTCAGGCCAGCTCTAGTGTTTAGTCTCTTGTGAAATCCTGTTTCCGCTAACCCTGTTTCTCCTGTGCTTCAGATTGCCTCCTGCCAGCTTGCTCAGCTCACCCTGCCTTGGACTCACCTGCTCGCACGCCTTCCCATGCTCAGCTCCTCTGTCTGGTCTACCACCAGAATACTATCTCCCTCCAGCCTTACTCTCCGCTCCGCCTGCTGCTCCACAACGAAGCCTCACCACTCACCTTGCTATCTTTAGCTTTGTTTAAAGAGAAATAAAGTGTGTGAACCTAGTACTGAGTCTGTGTCATGCATTTTGCATTTTTTCAAAATAGACATTTTTAATGTTCTATCATGTTATACATGACAAATTTATGAACATGTACTTGCATATTCTGGTTTTACAGTTTTCCATTTGGTGACAACAAGAGGCTGCATCGATGGGTGGACAACGCAAGGCGCAAGAGTTGAATCCCGAGTGAAAACTCCAGTCTGTGTGCTCAACACTTTGAAGAAGTGTTTCATTTTCAGCAGTGGGAGAAAGCAGCTCACATCAACAGCTGTCCCCGCCATTTTTGACTACGCCCTAGAAGGTAAGTGCATGACAGCCCAGGCAGGAACCAACGATGCAGAGCTAAGTGTCAGGCCTGCCAGTTTCACAGTCTGACATAATCACAAATACTCGAAAAAAGAAACACAGAATGTAGAAGAGGTCTTGGATAACGACAGAGTTCTTGTAATGCAAGAGTCAAATGACAGCCATTTTGTGTCTGATGTTCTGTATCACAATTACACTGCCAAAACATCAGATAGTGACACAACATCAGATGATGAAGAATCACAGCAGATACCAGATGAAAGTGTATACTGGCAACAGCAACCACTATGGAGCACAGCTACATAGTGATGGAATCACCAAAATAACAGAAGCGTCAATTGGAGACTCAGTTGCTTTCAGTGGAAGAAAAACTTGACAGTTGTTGGAAAAAAATGAAATTGGAAAAGGAAAAGACCAAAAGACTAATGAAATGAGTAAATTCACTGTCTGAGGTCATCAGTGAGCTGAAGCAGAAAAGCCTGATTTCTTCTGGATGTGCAGAAATCCTGGAGAATTCCTTCAGTGGAGCGCCAAAGGAAATCCTTACCAGAGTGGAGCAAGGGAAGAAGTCCAAAGTGTCCGTGGAATTGCACTCATTTGCGATGACTCTACACTTCTATTCTGCCAAGGCTGATGCTAATGTGCGTGAAAGTTTTGACCCTGCTTTGCCCCATCCAGACACTATCCGGACCTGGTACAGCAATATCTCTGCAGATCTAGTATTCACAAAACCATAATTTTCTGCAATACAGGCTCATGCACAGGATCGGAAAAAAGAGGGTAAGGAAACAATTTGTGCCTTGATGATGGATGAAATGGCCATTAGAAAGCATGTGGAATATTCTGCAGGGAAATTCCATGGATATGTAGATCTTGGCTGTGGCACTGTTGATGACAGCTTGCCACCAGCAAGAGATGCATCAGTTCTCATGGCTGTTGCTACTGACGAATCTTGGAAAATCCCTGTGGCATATTTCTTTGTCGATGCGCTGACTGGTGAGGAGCGCGCTAACATCATCAGTGAATGCCTTCTACGGCTTCATGACGTTGGAGTTCGTATAGTGTCTTAGACCTGCGATGGACCATCATGTCATTTCACCATGTTGAAAACACTTGGTGTCAATTTGGATATTAATTCGACGAGGCCCTCGTTTCCTAATCCTGCCAATTCCTCACAAGATGTCCACGTGATTTTGGATGTGTGCCACATGATGAAGCTGCTCAGGAACACACTGGCTGAAGGAGGTTCGCTGCAAACCCCAAGAGGAAAAATTAAGTGGCGATACCTTGTGGAGCTGAACAAACTTCAAGGCCTAAGACAGGGAAACAAACTAAAGATGGCACATATAAGGTGGGAGAGATGGAAGATGAAGGTAAAACTTACTACTGCAACAAACATCTACATTTGCCACAATTCAGAAGGTGTGAAGAGACGGTGGACTTCCTGAGAACCATTGATGCCGCTTTTGATGTTCTCAACAGCAGGAACCCCCTGGGTAAAGGATACAAAGCACCAATGTGGACATCAAATAAAGAACATGCAGAAAAAATCCTGCTAAAAGCAGAAAAGACCCTTCTGGATCTCAAGGATGAAAAAGGAATGCCTACATTCTGGAAAACGACGAACATCCATCATTGGCTTTATTGCCAGTTCCAGGAGTGTACGCAACATTTTCCATGACCTGGTGGAAAAGCTTGATGCCCAGTGCAAATATCTCCTCACATACAAGCTCAGTCAAGATCACCTGGAGCTTTTCTTTTCCTCTGTCAGAGCATGAGGTGGATTCACCAACAACCTCACTGCAAAACAGTTCACAGCTGCCTACAAGCGTCTTCTAGTTAAGCATCAGGTAAAGACAGGAACAGGTTATTGTCTCCTCAGGGATGACACCAACATCTTGGGGGCAACACCTGCGTCAGTAAACACCACACGTAGGTTTGACCTGAAACCTGTTGAACGAGCACCATCTGATCACCCACTCTGCCCAAATGTTGAAGCTGTCTCTGAATATAATTGCTAGATTTGTGGTGAAGATGATCAAGGAGAAACACAGCTGTATCCCTTACACTGATGCACTAACCTCTGACTCCACCATCCATCCCTTCCTTCTCTTGAAGAATCGTGGAGGTTTGCAGAAGCCATCGGCAGGGATTATTGCTGTGTGTACAGAGTCAGAGCGTTGTTTTCAAAGGATTTTGATAACAACCTGTGCTGTGGTTGTTTGGAGGGGGATGTTTATAATAAACACTACTCTATCTGGTCTAGTCTGTCTCTTCCCCATCTCTCTGTGCTTTCTGTGTGTATTTATGTTTTCATGCTGTTTGTACAGCTCAGGTGACACAACACTGCATTTTCCTGTCATGTGTCTCTTTCTTCCTTTCACTCTATCTGTGTCTATATATATACTGTATATATATACAGTATATATACATACATATATATATATATATGTATGTATATATACACTCCCCTCCAAAAGTATTGGAACAGTGAGGCCAATTCCTGTATTTTTGCTGTAGACTGAAAACATTTGGGTTTGACATCAAAAGATGAATATGAGACAAGAGATCAACATTTCAGCTTTTATTTCCAGGTATTTACATCTGGATCTGATACACAACTTAGAAGATAGCATTATTTGTAACANAAGCCATGACATTACCTCCACTGTGTTTCACAGATGAGCTTGTATGTTTGGAAAAATGAGCAAATCCTTTCTTTCTCCAAACTTTAGCCTTTCCATCACTTTGGTAAAGGTTCATCTTTGTCTCATCAGTCCATAAAACTTTTTGATTTTTGAGGCTCGTCTCTGTACTTTTTGGCAAATTCCAGCCTGGCCTTCCTATTCTTCCTAAACTTGTAGCTTGCATTACGGAGCACAAGTTATTACCTGAACATAAGTAATTTTGTCATTTTCAAAAATGTCCAAGATCTCGGTGTTACTTTGAATCAGATTATTTGATTTCAATAAAACATAAGGTCGATACACACACATTCACAAAAAAAGAAATTGTTAGTGCAGGCCAAAGTGTTCCATTTTGTTTAAAAATATACCTGTTTGTCAGTAGCAAATAACTCAACTCTGATCTCTATAAAATAACAAAAATGCAATGTTCATAGTAAACCTTGGAGCTTGCATTACGGAGCTCAAGTTAATACCTGATAAGTAATTTTGTCATTTTCTAAGTTTTCCAAGACCTCTTTGCCACTTTGAGTCATCTTTCCCAGATTATTTTATTTCAGTAAAACATACAAGGTGACACACGCACTCACACAAAGCAATTGTTCATGTAGGCCAAAGTGTTCCGTTTTGTTTTAAAATATACCTGTTTGTTGGTAGGAAATACTTTAACATGGATGTAAAAAGTTCAGGTAATATAAAATGCTGATTTTTAAGCCAGGTCTACTGGTGCCAGATGTGGCACTGATGTTTTGATGTGGTCGACCCC
>NTHP01000023.1:975829-990390 GCA_003416845.1 Oplegnathus fasciatus
TTTTCATGTTGGTTACACCTCTAACTATAAATGCAGTCTGCACAGGCAAAACCCAAATCTGAAACTGAACGTAGACATTCAGCGCTATTTATTGTTTGAATAATCAATGTAATAGGACACACCAGGGCAACAAAATACACCTGTCATTCACATGTTCCAATACTTTTGCTCACATGACAAATGGGTTGGTTCAAACAAAAGGTGATATCTTCTAAGTTGTGTATCAGATCCAGATGTAAATACCTGGAAATAAAAGCTGAAATGTTGATCTCTTGTCTCATATTCATCTTTTGATGTCAAACCCAAATGTTTTCAGTCTACAGCAAAAATACAGGAATTGGCCTCACTGTTCCAATACTTTTGGAGGGGAGTGTATATGTGTGTGTGTGTGTGTTGTTTTTTTTGTTTGAGCAATCCTTTGTCCTCAGTGGTGTAAAACAATCTCAACATCTCATACATGGCTCCATTCCAAAAATGTACCTGTTAGCAGCTATTGTATTTGACTCAACTCTGATCTCTACAAAATAACAAAAATGCAATGTCCATAGTAAAACTTGTAGCTTGCATTACGGAGCACAAGTTATTACCTGAACATAAGTAATTTTATCATTTTCAAAAATGTCCAAGATCTCTGTGTTACTTTGAATCAGATTATTTGATTTCAATAAAACATAAGGTCGATACACACACATTCACAAAAAAAGAAATTGTTAGTGCAGGCCAAAGTGTTCCATTTTGTTTAAAAATATACCTGTTTGTCAGTAGCAAATAACTCAACTCTGATCTCTATAAAATAACAAAAATGCAATGTTCATAGTAAACCTTGGAGCTTGCATTACGGAGCTCAAGTTAATACCTGATAAGTAATTTTGTCATTTTCTAAGTTTTCCAAGACCTCTTTGCCACTTTGAGTCATCTTTCCCAGATTATTTTATTTCAGTAAAACATACAAGGTGACACACGCACTCACACAAAGCAATTGTTCATGTAGGCCAAAGTGTTCCGTTTTGTTTTAAAATATACCTGTTTGTTGGTAGGAAATACTTTAACATGGATGTAAAAAGTTCAGGTAATATAAAATGCTGATTTTTAAGCCAGGTCTACTGGTGCCAGATGTGGCACTGATGTTTTGATGTGGTCGACCCCGAAGGATTTCCCCATGGCCTGGTTAGGGCTACCCATGTCGGTGGTGACCTCAAGGACATGTAGCCCCATGGATGCTGCACTCTGTATTATTTCAGTAATTATTGGCCTGTACTCTGCTCCATTGGTAGAATTACCACTGAAATGATATGCCATTACTTGCTTCCACCGTGCTGTGTTTCCAGCCAACATAAACACACAAGCATGTGTTGCTGCTCCTGTGTGACCTGGTAAAGTCACATCACCATACAGTTTGCCTGTAGGAATGTGCAACTCCACACTTGGTGTGATTGCCATTTCATCCAAGGACAACACACACTCCCTTGCAAGCTCTGTCAATCCATCTACTCAGTTTTAGGAAATCAAAGACCTCTGTCAACACACCAGGCTCACATTTAACACACTGCATCCTTCTTTGCAGTGTTCTTATTCATGGCAGGGGAATCTGTAATTCCTACAGGGTCTTATGACCTGTTGGACCGGCAGCAAAGCGAATTTTTAACACCTTCTTAACTGTGTCATTGCTCCATTTCATCCCTTTTGTGGTCTGCCTAATGCCTTAATTTGGTCTTTTGAAAAAGTTTTCTTTCTTTCTTTCTTTTTTTTGTATTTTTCCTTCCTTATTTTTCTTCATGCTGCCTTTGCTTTTTGGGGGATTTTTCTTGTCTCTTTAATTTTTTCAATAGATCCGATTGACTGGCTGCTGGCTCATTGGGTGGTGTCAGCTCTCCCTGTCTCTCCTCACTAGCCATGTCCACTCTTTCTTCACTCTCAGTTTTCTCTTCTCTCAGTCTCCTCATCCCATATTATTGAGGTCGTAGTGGGTAAGAGATTATACTGGAGTGCATTATAATATGAATTAATATTCTGCCCCTCTCATGTATGTATGTATGGGGTCAACAAAATATTAAAAGCACCTTTCAATATAATGCACTCCAGTACAACACCACCACCCACTACGACCTCAATAATAAACATAAAGTACAATTATTACCTTTCTGACAGTGTCAACAGAATGTGAAACATTATAATCTTTGTAAAAGTAGAATTCATGGCAGAGCTGTTGTATTGGATCACATTAGATTGTACAGGTGTACTTGATGTTGTGGCTGATCGGTGTATATGTTTATATGTGTATAAATATATATAAATATGTGTTTAAATGTGTCCAGTGAGGATGTGATGTGTTTTAATGTACCCCTTTAATAGCAGATTGCTCCACATGCAAGCCACATGCCTTTTGCATGCTAAAAGTGGACAATAAAGTTGTTTTAATTTTGAATATATTATGTATCAATGTATATAAATAAGTGCAGGGTGCATGAGAATTGTAAACAGAAAGATTAATTTAATTCAAACCCATTTGATTGTGCTTTTGTATCCCGATATCATCCTACAACAGAGACTGAAGCACTAAAGCCTTGTACCTGTTGTACTTATAAGATATGAAAGTAAGCCTACTTACTTTGAATTATGTTTTTATATTTATTTTTTATTTGCTCCCAAGTCCGTAAATAATAAGGCTAGAATACACAAATGTAATTACAGTCAGATCTACTCGTGCCCTAATGATGGGGCAGTGATATTATAAGCCTATTAACTTACGCATTTACACAGTCCGCAATTTCTTGCCAGCTTTCCTTCCTGCATTCGGCAGCTGCAACTGTGTTGCTTTTAGCCTGGATTATGTGTTTAACTTCTTCGTATTTGTCTAAGTAGTGCAGTTCCCCTTTTGGGGCTTGCCCGTTTAGGGCGTGGCGATTTGGAGCGGGCTGATTGTTTGGCCCCTGGAAGTACTGCTTGCGGAGTTGTTGAGAACCGCTCATCTGATTGACTTTTCACTCAACACTGAACTCCCTTGGGTCCTCAGCAATACACCCGCCAAGAGTGAAGTCAATCATGATTGTTGAGATAGTCAAAGGACAGACAGACAGAAAGTCAGACAGAGATTCCTTGCATTTATAGTTAGATATTATAGTTTGCTCTTCGTTTGTAAAATATGCCGCTCTGCTGCCAGTAGACTTGTCCATGTTTGNGAATGCAGTTTCCTTTCCCAGAGCTGTAAATTTGTTGTGGGGCCACTTAACCACTCTCACCAGATACCAAAGGAACATTTAAGATGATCAAAGCTTTCCTGGACGAGAAAGAACACAAAACTGGATTAACAACTGACTGCTAATGGTACTGGGATCCATGTTTGAGATTACCCCTCTCCTCATCTCTCCTCCTTTTCACAGAAACATTTGTGAAACATATTGTTTGAAAACATATTGTTTGAATGTGTACATTTGTATTCTTACCTATATTAGAAGTTTGCTATTATTTATAACCAAAATGCCATATATGTTATATGTATATTAAATTCACGCATTACAGCTTTTCACAATTGCTAAAACACTAAATCCCATTCTCTGAACCAAATGCTCAGTGCCCTAAACCCATTTATCAAATCATTCACTCTTCGCAAAACTCTAAACACATTCTCACTCGCTAAAACACATTTTGCACTGTGATGCACTCGTGTTGCAAAATGGTAAACATGGGCGGCAGAAGCTGAAGACAACTACAATACAGCTGACCTCGTTTACACACAACAACTCAAAATTGAGCACACTTGTTTCTAATGATGTGATTAAATCAACTGACTGGCATATAAGCCAGTTCAGAGCGCACAGCAGGCACAGGTGAGTTGAATGTTTTTACCAACAAGGGAAAGGAATCTGAGAGGCATAAGAGGAAGAGTATGTGTCAGAGGTAGTGGACGAGGAGGAGCAAGAACAGTCATTTCAGATGAACTTCGAGCAACTGTGATAGACCATGTTGTTGTTCATGGAATGACTATGAGGGCAGCAGGACAAAGAGTACAACTCAATTTAAGCAGATTCTCTGATTCTCCATAGTCGAGACATTCAGAGAAGAGAACAGGTAATTGTTTTTTTGGTCATTGAAAGTTTACTCTATACAGGTGTTTCAGGACTCACTTTGCAAATAGA
This sequence comes from Oplegnathus fasciatus, assembly GCA_003416845.1. Taxonomy (NCBI): domain Eukaryota; kingdom Metazoa; phylum Chordata; class Actinopteri; order Centrarchiformes; family Oplegnathidae; genus Oplegnathus; species Oplegnathus fasciatus. Next base: position 979,966 of record NTHP01000023.1, read on the forward strand.
AAGGGCACCAAGGGAAAAAAAGAGAAGCTTAGCATACAGTATTTTATTGACGTAAAGTCTATTACTATTTTTATTGTATGTATACTTTTGTAAGTGCATCTTCCCTTTTTGTAGAAATGCCATACTGCCACCAGGGGGTGGAAGGACATCTATGTTCTCCCAACAGCGTGGTGGCAACGTGACCCTTTGTGCAGCCATAAGTAACCGTGGGGTTATCCACCATCATGCCACCTTGGGGCTATATAACACTGAACGTCTTCTGACATTTCTGGGTGGTCTTCGGGATGTTTTGTTTGAGCGTGAGCAGCAGGATCGTGAGCAGGCAGAGCATCCTGTCCATGTCATGGCTTGGGACAACGTCAGTTTTCAACGTGCTGTCCGGATACGTGAGTGGTTCAGCATCAACCAGCGATTCATAAATGTTTGTCTTCCAGCGTACTCCCCTTTCCTCAACCCAATAGAAGAGTTTTTCTCTGCATGGCGGTGGAAGGTCTATGACCAAAACCCCTATAGCAGGGAAACTCTCCATTTGTATTACTGTATTACTTGCAGTACTTACACTATACAATATGTTCTGTACTAAGTTGTGAATATGTTTTTTTATATATTTCTTTGAAAATGCATTTATTATACACAATAAAAGTGTTTTTCTGTAGCCTAGCTACATGCCCTGAACACCCTTTTTTTGATGTACTGTGTAATGACTGCTCAGCAGTGTTTATATAATGACTGGCTGTGTGTATGATCTGAAAGCACTGTTTGCTTTTGAGCACAGATAAAATGGTTTTGAGGCGACTGTTTGATTTTGCCAGAAGAGTCAGAGGTTTTGTGAATGTAGTTTAAAGATTTGGTTTTGTGTTTACAGTTTTCAGAAAATGGGAAGGTTTCAAGAAATGTGTCTTAGCAATGGTGAGAAACTGTAATATCCAAATAACCATTAGAGATAAACATGTGATGTTTGGTCTCATTGTAATCCCTGAGCATCAGAACCCCAGATCTTTATTCATTGTAGTCATTTAGTAAAAAGGTACGTAGTCATTTTAAAAAGTAAAACCTAAAGGCATGTGGCCTCTGACCTCTGAATTTCTTGGGATGTTGGTAGCCATTGAACCCACTCACAAACATGGCTTACCCTGCAGGTGCCAAAGATTTGTACAGAGTTAGGAAAATCTGTTTTTTGTTACTGTGCCCAAATACTTGGAATATGCTTCACAGTTCACGGACATGCAAGAAGCACTCTTCCTTTTCTGCTAACTGGGTGAATTGGGAGAACAATTGGCTTTCTCCAACCAAAAGTGATTCTAAATTTATCACAGCTTTTACAAGCTGCTTCCAGTGACAGCCACAAACTTTACTAAACTCCAGTTCTTTATTCATCTATTTCTTTCACTGTAGCATCATTGTATTTGTAGTTTTGTTTCTGTGGTTTATTACCTGAGTTCAAGTTGAGTCTTTCTTTGCAATGCTCAGGAGGTCCACTCTGTCCTCACATCATTTTCTGGACGAAGGCTGCCTGAGTCAGAACAATCATTCATAGCCTCTTATTTCTTTCCAAAGTTGACTGTTTCTTCTTATTTGTAACAACGTTGGACTGCTTGGCAGTGAGCGTACTCTGATGCTGGCTGTACAGCTCTATTCATTTTTGGATCTCAATGTCAGTGAAATTGCCTTTTTTTTTTCCTCCATAACGTTGCTGCAAATCAGAAATGATGAGCTATGTTTCCTAGCAACACACGCTGCTAGGCAATAGGCATAGTCATATACTTAAACTGTCGTTTCTTCGGCTCAGCAGTCATTTTTAATCTATTCGTTGGCGCCAGTAAATGTAAGTTTGTAACCATAGCAACATGAATGGCGTGGCAACTATCACTGCGGTAGAATGTGTCAGCGTAGACACGCATCATCTACACTGGGCGTAGCTGTGTCGAGTCGTAGTTTTAGATGGTGCAACAAGTGTGAATATTTATCACACGGCTGGACATAGAAAGCCCGGCGTAGGGCTTACACCCAACTATTTACGTCCAGGGCCCCATGGTTCTAACGTTAGCAAACTGAGGTTACCAATTATGCCTTATCAGCTGGTGGGTTTTACAAGATAGCTACACTGCGTTGCTACAATAAATACTTCCCACACATTGCTTCTCATTATTGAAATCATTATGCTGAATAATCTGGAAGTTAGCAAGCGTTAGAAAACAACACTTACCCTGTGTGTAGACCGCAAGCGTATCAGAGGCGTTTTTACTCGCACGTCTCATGCAACAGATACGCTCTCATTTAAACTATACAACTGTCTGCACCGGCTCCGTGCCGGCTTGTGTCTCAGCTGTGACACACACCTTGACCTGAAGCGTTTATTTACGCTTCAAGTCTATTTTTTCGACAATACGCACGTAAACCCGAGGTTGATGTCCAATAAAAAGGCACTGAATAAATATCTTTTGAATTTTTTGATGTAGCCTGGCTACGCCAGTTTTGACGGTCTTTCCCACCGGTTGTCCTACGACTACGACCGAAGGCTTGTTAAAATAAGGTAAATACAACAACCACGTAGTCATTTTAAAAAGTCACACATCTTAACATACTATAATTCAAAAAATAGTAATGTAATTTTCATTATTATTGAAATGAAACATAAATTGCAACTCTGTGGACTGCCAAATCATTTATCTTTAGCTCATACGCTTTAGTTAGGTTAGCACAAGTATTCAGTATGTTAGCAGCCTGTAGTTAGCAATGCAACACACCTCTGCTTTTTCTCATGTAGAATCAATATATTTGAATGGATCGTTAGTCATATTTTAATTTTTCTTATCCTCATTTTAGACACAAACGCACAAAACAAGAAACAACAGAGACCAAGAGTAAGTATAAATATCATGGAAAGATGTTGAAATCAAATCTTGCCTACTGTGATTTCAGTGTAAGATTTGTAATTTGAGAATGATAAAGTGAAGTTTTTAACATTAAGTTACTTCCGTTATACACTCAGAGCACACTACAGCCTGGTAAAATATGGAAATAGAAATATTAAATATAATGTTAGATTTATTATCACACCAGCACAAGGTTTCATAGAAAGGTGATGTTATTGTTTTTTCATTTTACAATCAACAGGACCCAAAATCTACATAATTGGGGACAACTACATTCACCGTTGGGAAAGACAAGTGAGGGAGACCATCGGGACCAAACTTGGTCTGGATGCCCGGATCCAGTGGTTTGGCTGGAGGAAGAGCTGTGCCAGATATCCCACTGTGGCGGAAATTATCTTGGCAACATCAAAAGTGTGAAGCTCGTCGCAGGGATCAAGCAGGACTTGCAAGATCTCCACCGCCAGTTCCTTCAGATGAAAATCATCTTCTCTGCCATCACCCAGCGATGCTGGTGGAGGCCTGTCCACCCCAAGAAAATGGACAAAGCCCGATGCTTCATCAACAGTGTGATGGCTACCTTTGTTTTGTCTGTTAATGAAAGCATTGTACATCATCCTCAGATAAAGCATCGAGGTCCTGGCCATTTTTTGCATGACGGAGTTCATTTCAGCCCTTTGGGAAATGATATATTTTTTTAAAAATATTGGTCTGTGTCTGAAAGACCAAATCGAGTAGGGTGATGCTGGATTTGGATTTCCCACCAAAGTTTTGGCAGCAAAAAAAGAGACCAGGATTTTTATTATTTGTGATGTTTGATGTGCACTCTTCTTTTTATTTTATTTTTTTTTTACATACAAGCTTAGCCATCACACTTGTCAGTTCTGTCACAGCTCTTCCTCTCTCTCTCTCTCTCCCTTCTTCTTCCATCTTCTCCAAACCCTTTGCTTTACCCCAGCCTCCCCATCTGATGGTCTTCCTCAATTGTTTTTCCCCGCGGTGAATGTAGCCAGTGGTTTGTGTTCAGGTCAGCCAAAAGTTAAGGCTTATGCCAATTTTTTCGTAAATAAATTTGTATTTAATTCTGGTATGCATGTCTCAGATTTAGTATAACATTACACACTATTAGCAGAACACACAGTATAGGCTATGTGAAAGAATGCTCAACGTACTTTACCTCACATTACATTTTATTTAATGCTGTCAAAGAAAACATACATTACATGAAACAAACACATTTCTCATATAGTCTTGGGGCAATTGACAACAGTCAATGTGGAAAACAGAAGGTGTGGTTGTCTAAGATCAACAGCTTTTGAACTTATTCTTAAACACCAAACTGAGTGACAGTTCATGCCAAGAAGTGTAAAGGGCAGCCTATAAGCAAGGACAGGACTAGCAGGATGAGGATACATAAGAGAAGCCAATTACATTTCCATTATTATTCAATCAGTCTTGACTTGTCCATCTCCAAGTGTATTATTACTAAAACAATTGCTTGTTTCACTGACAATACATAGTGTGGCATTTTAGACTCTGTACTTTTTCAAGAGGTTCATTTACAAATTACTGCAGAAAAATATACTCCAATATTAAGACAAAGAATTGCATTAAGCATTAGGAGTGGACAAATACTACGCATGGGATGAGTCTTCTATGTTGTCACTAGGTGGCACTGAAGTCTGAATCTGAGGGCAGCTTCTGTAATCACGTAAATAAAGAAAAAGAATCATCAAAAACAGTTCTAGTTCATTGTGAAGCTTATGCCTGAGTGAGGTCTGCTCTGCCACTCCAGAGGTCCTGACAAACTTCAGGTTGTTAAGTTCTCTGCTTTCTTCGAAATTGATTTAAATTTTTTTCAACCTACACTTTTGCTAATTTTTAGTATAACAGACAGGTGAACTATTTGTAATAAAAAACAACTAGAATAAAGTGAGAGGCAGTTTTATATACTGATGTTTTAAAACAAAAACATGTACACAAATTAGAGAGTTCTTGCCACTATCTATTTAAATTCTTGTTTGTTCCTGTTGGGAGTCACATGGTACAGCAAGCATAATACATTAATGGTTTACAAATAAACTGCTGATCTGAAGACTGCAAAATCCCCTTCATGCATAATTTGTAAAATTGACATATGATCACGTCATGAATGGGGCCACAAGGATTAACTTTTGCTAACGGACTTGGCAGCAGCATTGGGCATGATGCAACTGATGCTACCCACTGGAACGGGGAGCATGAATTTGAGAAGCATAAATCAGTGTGGTTGTATTGAAGGAGTTTGCTGATCAGGCCTGGAAAAAAATGCAATACTGAATACTTCATCTTTTTTATCTAACTTTTAAATAAATGAATATAGCACTTGACCTAAAAGTGTTACATGTTCTGGGACTTGTGTAACTCATACAAGGAAGCCAAGTGTTCTCTCTCTTCAGCATCTGCAGTGAGCCTAGGACAGGGACAGACAGATAAGCAATATGTTTTTTACACAACAGATGTATCAAATGAAGAAGCACCTCAACCCCATCACATTTACAGTATGCTGGGGCTGGTAGCCTTGGAATTCTGAATTAGTTGAGGGAGGACCGCACACAGATTTGCTCTTTTCATCAACTTCTTTATTTCAACAGCATTGTGCTGAATCAAAGCCCAACGTTTGAAATGCTGAAATGACCATGTGGCTTGATGTATGTGGGAAAGACAAAACGAATGAAATTTCGGAACATAAAAGCACTCTTAGGAGAAAGGGTCTTACTTCTTCTGTAGCAAAACATTTTCTAGAACACAGCTACACAATTTCTGGTCTTCGCTTGAGAAAATGAACTGCAATAAGCGAGGTGGCAATCTGGATCTGTTGCTTTTGAAATGTGAAGCATTTAGGAAACAATTTAAACATGCTACTGCCACATGGACTGAATGAAGCTGGACTTGAGGTGCTTCCTTGCAAGCTAAGTTTAACTGTTAGTATTAGCTTTGATACAATTTGTTGTAAATTACATTGGAATTTGTTTTTTGGTTTGTTCTTTTGGCTGGATTCATGGTTTTTAATTTAACCACAAGATGGTGCCATAATGTGTAAAGCAAACACAGGTAACAATACAGGTGACACTGATGACGGCTTGATTACCAAATTATGTAATTTTCCTATAAGATGCCTTGTGATGTTTGAAAATGTATAAAAAGTAGTTTTCAACCCAGTATTCCCGTTTGCCCCCTGATGAAGAAGTAAGTCAAAAAGTTGGGCTTTGATTTAGCAGTCCTACTGTGCACAACAGATGTAACCAACATTTCAACACAGGCGGCCCATCTCAGTTGAAAGCCCACTCACCACGACAAGTTGCAGGTCATGAGTGGGGACAACAAGACAAACTCATATGGGACAAAAATACAGATGTAAAAAAAAATTGTGCTCAAAGAAAATGCAGAGAATGTTTTTAGATTTTGTAACATTCTTAACAATATACATCAACAACTCAACAAAAATATAACATTTACATTGAAATGTAACATAAATAACATTTTCTCAAATTGAAATGAAAGGAATCCTTTTTTTAAAGGTTTTTTTTGCATTTTTGTTAGTATAAACTTATAAAATATATATAACTTATATAATGTAAACTTGAAACTCTTGAGTGCAAACATACAATCAAACTTAGTTCCCCTTTATTTAGAACAGAACAGTCAAACTACTAACTTAAAAGGAACAATGTGCAGATTATTATTATTATTATTACAATTTTAAACTTAACAACCACCTCATATTGTCAAAAAAGGATAGTAGGTGCATTAAATTTACTTACAAGGAAGTGCAGTAAAACAATCTATTCACAAGGGCTTCCTGTGACCTCTAAGAAGAGCAGCAGCATATTGAGGGGACTAGTCAATGATTCAGTCCTGTTTATGTGGACTGTAAATCATAACCAGCAGCAACAGAGCTTCAGGAGGATCAGTTGAGTCCAGGTTTTCCAGGTCCAGATCTTTCTCAGCACAATCTGCAAGAACCTGAGTGACAATGGTTGATGTGATTCCACGTCCACAGGGAAGTTGACCTCCATTTGTTTTGATCCTCCTTTGAATGCATTTCTCTGTGGTCAGACACACAGACACCATGCCCGGTGATGGTTTCTGGAGACCGCCTCTATCTTTCAGATGAATAAATCCGAGTGCAGTGCCATCAGTTGTTGACGCCTGAGAGCAAGCCAAGCAGGTGATTTTCTCTTTCATCTTCTTTACCACAAATCCTGTGATGTAGTTGATCACTGCCTCTTTGTATTCAGAGAGTCTGCATACATCTGGGAGGTCAGGAATCATGTCATCCTCAGGCATACCCACTTTTACCAACTGCACTTCCATTCTGTGGGCAACGTTTACAGCTGCAGGTGTTGAGTTGAGAATTTGAGTGTTGTCTCGAATCAAACAGCTTCCTGTGCCGGTTTTCACTTGGTGCCTCACAAGTAGGCGTTTGTAGGCTCCCCTGAACCGTCTGGCATTGGGGTTGTCATTGTGCCCAACCCTCACTCTTATGGCAGCAAAGAAGAGCTCCAAGTGGTCCTGACTCAGTTTGTAAATCAGAAGATATCTGCATGGTGCATTGGCCCTCTCAACAAGGTCATGGTAGATGTTGAGTGCACCTCTGCCATTAGCAATGAAGCCATATATGGCAGTCTTCTTTTTTGTTGTGTGAAGTGGCACCATCTTGTTGGACTGCTGGACCTTCAACTCACGGAGCATGGTTACTGCCTGCTTCAAGATGGTCTCAGCACGGTCTTTAGTTGTTGGCTTGAATGGGGCTTTGAAACCTTTTCCGAGAGGACTCCGGCTGTTGAGCATATCAAAAGCTGCATCTACGGTGTGCACAAACTGCACAGTTGCAGCACAACCCTTGAACTCCTCCAACTTTAAGCCTTGCTCACAGTACTGCTGAAGAGCTGTGCTGCCAGGTGGACTTTGATTTTTTTGTTTTCCCCATTGAAAATGTAGCCATCCTTAGCCTGTTGCCAAGTCGCAGACCTTCTTTCTCTTGGAGTTTATTGAGGGCTTCAAAGTACTTCCACTTAATCTTCCTTCCATCTTCTGTCCCAAAATTCCAGTGAAGATGCAAAGGCATTATAAAGAAGCTTTAGCATGTGGCATGCATCCAGGATCACATCCACTTTATGTGTGGGGTTCTCAGGATGCAAGAAATAGGACTTCATTTAGCTCAGCGCCAAGTTCCCTTATCCTGGCCAAGTTGCTTGTAGGAGCATCACACGTACGTGAGACACCAACCTCATGAAGCCTGCCAAGGCTCTCCTGTATGACGTTGGCCTTCTCCGATCCATCCATACCTGTGATGAGAAAGTATGCAATGGAAATTTTCCATGACTCATGGACAGCCACAACCATGAGGACCAAGGCCTGGGTGGCCAGTGTGTCGTCAATTTCACCAGTGCCTATGTCCACATAGCCATGGAACTGGTCCCCTGCAAATTCAGTCATCTTGTGAATGTAAATTTCATCCATCATTAGAGAACAGACCATTTCTTTTCCCTTCTCTCTGTTTGCCTCTACGTGACTTTTTAGTGCTGTGAAAGACGCCACAGTAAATCCAGGATCGGCTGAGATGCTGTTGTACCAAGTGCGGATGGTGTGACTGTGTGGCCGAGCCTTATGAAAATTGTCACACACATACTCATATGCCTTTGGAGAGTAAAAGTGCAGTGTGGTGGCAAACTGCTTCAGCTCCTCAGAGTACCTAGCTGACTTTTCCCCCTGCTGTATCTTCCGCAATATGTGTTTTGGCACTTCATCAAATGGCTCAAAGAGGCACATTGACTTGATATCAACAGCTTCTTCTGGAGTTCTTTGGTGATGTCCTTTAAGGTGCAGACTTTTTTCTTTAAACGCCTGGACTTTTGGCATTGCCTTCTCAGATTTTTCCTGTATTTTGTCAGGATCTCTTCTGTGACCTGATTTTTCCATTTCAGAGACCTCAGAGACTCCAGGTTGTAGCAGTGATCCTCTTGAATGCAGCTAAGTTTAGTTGCTGCTGATGCTGCATAACTATGATCCTCATTATTGGTATCCACTGTTACAGCAGTGTCAGCCTGACAGATGTCATTGCTAAGTGGGATGTTCCCATTGGCATTTTCAATCAAGATGGCATTGCTGTGATCGGAAGCAGATGTCACACTAAGGTGGCATTTGTCAACTTGTGAATCCTCTTTATTGCCCCCTGACACTTTGCAAGATAAAAGTGAGGAGCCACTTACCTCTGTGTCATTACTTACCAAAATCTTGCATTTTACCACTGTCAGAGAGGACCTCCCCTGATGACTTGGGAAAGAGAAAATGGTAGGGACTGCTGTGCTCTTAAGGCAACGACATAGCTAAAAAACAACGGAAGAAAGAAGGAAAGACAGAGAGAAGGAAAGTCCAAAAGAAAGAAATAAAGACAGAATTTAAAATGTAATTGTTATGTTTTTTGCAGTATCCTACTCTAGATGTCGTTAAAACCTGTCCTCGGTCTTCTATGAATGTGAAGAAAGGATATGGATTGTAAATAATATGACTTGACATGGCGATGATAATGAAAAAACACTATCCATTATCCAACAGAATTTTTTACCTTTGAGTCCATGGTGAAGGCATAGAGTCTATGGGTGAAGGCATCACGTGATGATGGTGCGGGCTTCCAGTCCTTCCATCTCATGTTCACCACCCACTGCTTCAGCCTTGCTGCATCATGGTCACCTACAGGAAAACTGTGCAAAAAATATATGTAGTTATTATCACCAGTGTTTTGATTAGCTGCCTTAACAAAGGACAACGCAATAGTAATGCTTAATATTTTTTTTCTCTGTAAGCTATGCATCGTAAATGTAATTTTGTGAACCTTAATTCATTAACAATAATTCACACTGCTTTGTAACTTGGGAATTTAAAATAAAAACTCTCAATACCAGAATTGATGGTGCTGAAAATGAAACAATTACTCAATCGACAGAAAATTAACAAACATAAATTTTAAGTCATTAATAAAGTGTACATGCCAAACATAATTTGTTTTCTGCTTGTAAATATAAGGATTTGCTGCTTTTTTATGTTTCAATCAAGTTGAGTATCTTTGGGTTAAAAAAAAAAGTAAAGACATCAGTTTTAACAGATAGCAGTAAACATAAAATGAAGAAAGATATCGAAAGGATATTTACTTCCCTGCACTGGAAAAACATTTCCATATAAATTTCTACATTAAACTAAAAGTTACAGGCATTATTAACCCGTTTGTGCCCAGGTTTTTTTAAGAGTTGTGAGGCATATAATTTTATCAGTTGAGTCCCTCTGAATCATGTTATGAATTTATTTTTTCCATTTTGTACTTTGTTTTGAAGAAAATAGCATTTTTATGGCTGGCAACAATTGTTGCCAGTAGTCACATAGCTTGTCACTAGATCAAACCTTGGTTCCCCCTGTATAAAATTCAAAACAACAAACAATTTGAACTGGTTTCTTTTTTCATAAATAACCTTTGTATTACATATACATCTTAGACCAAGTCTGTATGATATAA
>NTHP01000023.1:1002157-1015370 GCA_003416845.1 Oplegnathus fasciatus
TGTGTACAGATCCTTGCAACATGGGGCCGTGCATTATCATGCTGCAACATGAGGTGATGGTGGCAAATGAATGGCCCAACAATGGGCCTCATGATCTCTGCACTGTACCAGCGTATGCTCTTGTGGTGTACAGAGTAGTACTGGATCAGTTTGTCCAACAAATCAACATCTCCCATGTGCTTGTTCTATTCCGCGACAGGTGTTGGGCATGGAATGGATTTGGTGGTCCAGCCGCCATTCTGAGTTTTGACTCTTGTCTGCACTGTGCTTCGAGAGAATGCCTGGTGAATTGTAGAGCAGACAGTGACCTTACGTGTGTCCATCCACTTCACAAAAACCAGTGAGTTGTCACAGATCCACCTGATGGAGCCTCTAGGATCCTTTTTCATTCGAGTGTGTGCGTGGGCATTCTCTTCTGTTGTCTCTGTATGTGCCACATGCTCCGATATTCAGGCTAAACAGATCCTTGAAGAGTTTTGCACTGGTGTAGAAATTATCCACAAACAAGTGAAAGCCACTGCCCAGGTATGCTGGCCTTACCAGGGACATGACAGAGTCATATGAAAGTCCACACCTGAGGCAAAATGTGACTTTCCAGTGTACACAGCAAAGTCTAAGGTGTAGCCGTTGCAGCTGTCAGCCAAAACAAAGAGTTTGAAACCCTTCACTTTCATGTATTGTGTCATGATGAGTGTTACATTTTTATAAGCCCTCTGGGTTATCTTTTGGACAGGCTGAACAAAAATGTCTATAGGCAGCAGTATAGCGAGGGGACAGGCCCAGAGATGTTGGCAGCATTAGAGAGGCAGGTTATAGAATACAAAAACAGCTCTACTGGCCATATGCCAAGTTGTTATCTTACCATCTTACAAATGATCTGGGTCAGTCAAAAGAGATATGCAAGACCTTCTTTCTCACAACTCTGGGATATCATCCAAAAAATTACATCCAAACAGTCAGACAGAATCATTTAATCCAACAGTAAGCCATTATAGAGAGAGAACACACTCCCAATCGAATATACCTCCGCAGTGATACAACTGGGCAGCTGTTGTACAAGGAGTTTGCCGCTTACCACCAATGTTCATATGAAATGCACTGGAAATGCAGTAATGAAAGCAGCAACTTCACCAAGCTGGGAGAGGAGCAGTGCGAACAGTGCTCCATGTGAAGGCTGAACACAGGCTGCCAACCAAGACCCCACTCCAGACTGCTCCACCTGTAAAAAAGTGGGAGGACCACAAGGAGAGAGTGGCAACAGGGAGGCATCACTACAAGCTTGATGCAGAAAAACAACGAAGTTACAACCTGTCCATCCGCAGCTTGGACCCCCAGAAAGTAATCATGCTGCCCCGAATGCCAGGTGAAGACAGTAGTCTTCACCAAACAGATCTCCATTTTCTATGAGACCTTTGATCCTGTCTTCTTGCCAACTGTGGCAAAGAAAAAGAGCATCTCCATGATCTGGCATAAGAGAGGAAGGCAGAGGAGGTGGCGTCTGCCTATGTATGTATATGCTCTGCAAAGGGAGCGCAACGTCCTTCATCTTGTCCTGTGGATGAAGAGGTGCCCTGGGGCAGTTGTCCTTGAATTTCAGGACTTCAGCAGTATAATTGCATCCTCTAACTCCAGGAAAAGTGGATGTGGTGGAACTGCAAAATGAGGACATCCGGGCATGGAAGGCAGGGCACTCTGTAACGAAGCTAAAGAATGCGCCTCATCTGGCAGAGATGGCAGAGATTCAATTCAGGAGAGGATCAAGGAGCATGTGTGTGAAACTCACCCTCGATCAGGAGGAATTCACACCACTGGACTTCCTCATAAAGAAGACCAATCTTGACTTCCCTGAGCAACTCAGGACTGCAATGAAGGAGGTGGGGAGGTAGAAGAAGCCAGGCAACCTGACAAAACTCTGCCGACTGATGCCATCAAACCGCCAGGTGTTTTGGAAAAGTCTTGTCGAAAGTGTTGCAGAAGAAGAGTGAGCTGAACGTCAGTCAAACAATCTGACATGAAAATGGGCAGGGGTTTTCTTGCATAGAGAATTACAAGGCGGCCGCCTCTAACTAAAATTTCATGCCGCCTCCAGCTCTCAACAAAACTCTGACAGGCATAGTCGGACTGGCCATCAGGAGCAATAGGAGTTTTCCTGGTAGGCCACTTGACAGTTGGGGCCAATGCAACGCAAAATGTACATATCGTTAAATATACCAAGGCCCCGTTTAAATAAAAATAACCAAGTGCTGTGAGTGTGAGTGGGCTCCTGGCCTACTGTGGTTGGGTATTACAGCTGTCAGCCTCTTTCAGTCCGGTTCAGGCTAACTTTACCTTTCCCCACCTCTGTTAAGTGTTATTTGGATAAAGAGTGGAGAAACAAGACTTCGGCCTCTTCTCTCTCAGCTTTTCAGCATCACCTTTACGTTTTTCTTTTTTCGAGTCTGACTGGTAACGGCGCCAAGTGAATAATTTGTTATTTTAAAACATTTGGCTGCATCAGTCATCTCGGCCTTGTGAGCCTGAAGGCACTGGGAGCAGAGAGAGCAGCCCAGTGAGACCAGTTCAACTGTTAGTCAAGGTTTAGCAGTAAGACAGAAGACAACAGGGAGAAGATAAGCAGGATTTGGGTTTGGCTACCTGGCTGTTACTGAAACATGTTCAACTTTTCATAAAAACGATGCACTCGTCAATGTCACTTCGTGAACCGATCAGTCTCAACCTTGATGGGGTGGGACATTAAAAAAAAAGGTTGACGTGCTGCAGCGAACTTTAGAAATGTTGAACTTGTTGTTATATGTGAATGGTTATTGATTATTGACAAGTTAGTACTTAGCATCAGCACATTAGAGACTAACCGCCAATGTTTCTTCCACAAGGATTTAATGAAGGAACAAAACCTACAAAAATGATAAATGTTGGTTGTGTAGCCTATTTCTTAAACTGCTGCATTGTCCAATTGGAATTTAATATTATACTAGTGGTATATAGTATACCATTATATGAACTTATATCAATATACTAACATTATATATGTTATTATGATAACATTATACTATTATATTAACATTATACTTTTTTATTTAATGTTATAACATTATAGTAATATACTCATTATACTGATAGTACATACTAGTAATCCATGTTGAGGATAGTGCATCTGCCCTCCTCCTAAGAGCAACACGTTGTATTTGATTTAATGTTGGACAGGGCACCTTTATTTTTTTTTAAATAAAATATGCTTTAACGTGATAATTGTCATTTTTTTCTATCATATAATTATTAGTACTCCTAAAATATGGTCCTTGTAAAAAGTGTTTGTTTGAGCCAGTTGAAGCCATGGCACACCTGCACGTGTGTGCACATGATCAGGATGGTACCACCTCCGCCTCATTTTGAGCCAGGAAAATCCCTGCAAATGGGACTGTATACACTCACACAGTGAGTTTAGATGTCTGCTTTGCACAATATTTTGGATGCATTTGATAAGGTGAGACTTGCCTTTTCCAGCACCACCATTAATGTAAGAAGAAATGCTCTGGATTTAAGCCACAGACACTCTTTAGGCACCAGTCTCGGATGGTGTAGAAGACAGAAGCTTTCTTTTGGTTCGAGTTCTGATACATTTGGTGTAACAGTGTGGGATCTATGTTAGGGGCCTGATTGCAGTTTCTGATCCCATTTCTGACCTAAGATTAAAGTCTGGTACATTCTCTTGTATGTAATCATTATCAGGTTGTCTTGCTTCAAGTTCTTCAATACACTCTAACCTTTCTAATTCACTCTCGGGAGCAAGGTTACACCATTCGTTTCTTGCTCTGTCTTCCCTGTGTTTCTCATATTTCTCTCTGTTTCATCTGACAATTCAAATCACAGGATTAGGGTACTTTGGTAACTGTACGCCTGCATAGTTGTGGAAGCGATATTTAATGATAGCAGGTTTATGTTTTGTTCTCTGGGCGTATCCCATGTTATTCAGCAGGGGAATGACATTTTTACCCTTTGCCTGTTTGCCATAGACAATTCTACAGGTGGAAGCAAAATCAGCCAGGCACATTGCCTCAAACTCTGGTGTTTCAGCTCTGGATTTGTATTTATCAGGTAAAATACGACGCTGCATGTACACTGTTTCATGTGTAGGCCGCATGCACGAGCCACACACTCTTAAGCACTGACCTCTCTTGGAGTACGCTTGCATAATTTGTTCTCTCTCATCGCTTTCATTGACATTTTCATGACGTGAGTTTTCTATCATTGTTTTGAGGTATTCACTTAAACCATGTTTGGCCTTGCTAATGTAGCTGCAGATATAGGCAATACAGGAGTAAGCAGTGAGAATAAACTGTAGGTTCACTGCACTGGATTTGGCTCGTACTCAGACATTGTTTATATTCGTCAACGACGAGCTCTTACTGAGCCAGAATCTGCTCTAAACTCGGAGATGCAATTGCAGATTCATTAAGCAACCCGTTCAGTGTTGTGAGCTTTGTCTTTGCTGCCAACTCTTTATCTGGTTAATCATTTTTCGGAGTCTTAATATCATGGTCTTTGGTGCATGTTGTTTGTGAAATCCGAAACGACAGTTAGAGCAGAGATATTTAACTCGTCTTGGAATGGTTTTTGCTGTGCATCTGAACTTCAATTGGTTGTGCAGGTGACAGGATCAAATCTCTAAACAGCGCCTAAATGCATTTGTCAAACATGTGCATTGTTGTCACAGGATTGCTTCATAATATGTTACACTTGGAGGATCAGTCGAGCTCATCAAAATAACTTGTTCACCTTGTTGAGCCTTAATTGCTGTAATAACCTATTTCCAACGCATTTCAGCGGTAGAAAATGTACAAAAGAACGTAAGAGTTCCTAACTGTCTAATCATAGCAAAGAGAAGAGTGTGTTTTGACCAGTGGGAAACTGAACTGGGAAAGCCATTGCCTCAAGTTTAGGTGTTTTGAAAAAGCTTACTGGTTTGTTTCCTTGAGCAGGGGCAACAGAGTAGATTCCCTCACTAAAACTTAATATTTCCTCTGAAACACAAGTTGGCTGTAAACTCAAGAGCAATACCGCCATTAGGTGTTCTTGCTTGCAGCATTCACACCCAACTACATGGAAGCAGCAATGAGAGTCTTAAAGGCTCCAGTCCCACCTTTTTCACAAATACTGACCACACAATATGTAGGCATATTTAGCGTTCACTTGTTTTTAGCTTCATTGCATTAAATATTATGAATGCTTTGTTTAACTGGACATTGTTGTGCCTACTGTCAGTACAGATTGGGTAGAGGAAGTTCGAGGTCCAGGGTGCTACTCCAGGGCAAACCTACTCTAGAACATTGCACCTGTCCAATGGGTCACACAGACAAGGTGCAAGCGCCAGGCTGTGCTCCTCATAACGCCCGATATGCGACTTGATTTGCTTAAATTGACATCTGGAGGTGAGAAGATGGATGCATTTCATACTTAAATTGTGAACCTGATCCATTGTGTTAAGCACTCCAGTTCTGTCACTTTCACGGTTCAAGGTTAATTTATTAGTCATTCTACAACACAGAGTTGCACGACGAAATGCAAGTTGTAGTCACTTTATGCTGCACAAGAAAAACATTTTTTTATGTTGAAGTACGGAGGATGAGTTGAGGAGTGTTACAGCCTGAGGAAAGAAGTTGCTCTGTAGTCTGGTGGTACGACAGCAGATACTTCTGTATTGCTTGCCAGACGGCAGCAGGGTGAACAGGCTGCAGCTGGGGTGGATAATGTCTTTTAATATCCTGTGGGCTCTGCGCAGGCACCTCACCTCACCGATATCACTGATGCTCAGTAGATGAGAAACAGTGATGTTCTGGGCGGTTTTAATCACCCGCTGCAGAGCCCTCCTGTCCTGGGCCGTGCACAAAACATGAGAATTTGTAAGGTTTCCAGTCAGGATGCTTTCTGTTGCTCCTCTGAAAAAGTTGGCAAGAACTTGGCACAGGAATTTTGCTTTGTTAAGTTTCCTTAACTTAACTTTGCACTCAACTTCACAAGTTAATGTTGTTTGAAAGTGCTTTTTTTTAAAAGTGACAACTGTGTTATTCTCTCATCTGTTACAGCTGTAGTTTCCTCAGAGTTCCTACAACTTTTGTAACTGTAAGTTTACCTCAGTCAACATAATTAGACCCAATTACCTTAAACATAGTGATCTCCTGGTGTTTGGGCCCAAAATAATTCAGATGTATTGTGTATCTTAACTATATGTGCCATCAAACAAACTAAAAATGTTCTATTCTTTTCCCTTAAAGCCTCAGTTTCTCTGGATTTCTTGCAGCCTCTACGACAGAACGCTGTGCACAAACCAGGAACATCAGCAGCGGGTTAGAAATGGTTCAAAGTATGTAGATAGTAACATAATTTGTCATCAAATAGTAACAATCTTCAATAGAATAGTAAAAGATATGGAATATTAATAAGAATAGTTTTCAAGTTTATTCTAAGCGCCATTGACACAGCTACACACTTATTACAGACATGCTACCAGGGCAAGGGACCTCCAATGCTGAGGATCAGTTGCACATGGATCACAATTACAGTTAGTATGCTAGAATGTTCATGGTGTAGAAACAACATGATCAGTAAAAAATAAATGATGATAAATAGCATGAGGCTAATCAGGTTTTATTTATAAATGTAGAGAAATTGTTACATTTGGTGTCTACTTGTCCTGGATTTAATGCTTCTACATTTTTTTTTTCTGATGGAAGCAAGTGGGACAGATTGCATGCAGTATGGTGTATGTCCTTAAATATGGTAAGGGCTTCAGTTCGGCAGAGCAGTAGAGTTCAGTCTCTCCAGGAGCAAAAGATACCTGAATATGATATCATTTTTAAGCAGGTCTCTTCTATTCTCTTTGCAGACGTTGTTCAACCCTCCACAAGTGCAGCTGACTGCAGCCAAGAAAGTCCATTATATTTTTTTTTATCATTTTTGATGGTCTTCGAAATAATCTGCAATATTTCCTCTATATATTACTTAGAATGTGTGTTCAGGTTGTTTAAGTCTATGTTTACACTTTCTTCATGAGTTTAGTTTGGTGTAGCTAAGAGAGACAAATAGCATTTAAATGACTGGTTAACTTTGTGTGCAGTTTCTGGCTGGGACCTGCAACTGGTGGCAGACATGGTGGAGGACATATAAAGGTGGAGCCAGGACGACCTGTTCTTCCCTGGTCTAATTGCCATGGCAAAACAATGAGGCCATGAGGGAACGTCCACCCCGTCCCATGTGCTTTTTACACGCTCAGGCCCCATGAAAACACAGCCTGAGCCATTCGGTGGCGAAGCACTGAGTGCCCTTCTTTACCCCTTGGCTTGTCCTTTTTTTTTTTTAACAAATCTATACAAAGTGAACACCTTGTACATTCATTTTTACAAATTTCAGCAAACATTTGTTTTGTATAAAGGAAATACTTGTGATACTAGCATGCATAGTTCTTGCATGGTCTGTCAGTAGACTAATGTCAAGATTATGTTTACAATAGAGTAGCATGGCATCAATGTAGATTCGCTTTAAATGGCATATTATTTATGGTTGTCTCCTGTATTTTGACGTGCTATGCCATAGCCTACCTGCTCTTTAAAGTAGGCTACAGGTAAGAGATTACCACAAGAACATGTCAGGATCTGTTCTAAGAACGGATGCTTAAAAGGACTATTGGGATGTTGGCCATGTAAGTCAAGAAAAACATTTCATTAGAAACTGGTTAAAACAAATCAAGTGTAACGTTAGCTAAACGAGGAGCTGGAAACGTGTAGCCGGTGAGTGTTATTCAGGTCAGAACATTAGCAAAGACTTGACACATGAGCACTGTGTGATGCAACTAGCTGTCGTGGAGTTGGCCAATGAAATCCATTCGGAGAATGTGTCAGAGCCTAGGGGCGTGGTTATGGCAGAAGTACATTGGCAAAAGTAAAGACGTGGGTAATCCTTACCGAGTAAGCCGCAGGAGATTAGTCCAAAAAGTGTAGTCCTATGGTTTCTGATTCTGATAGATGTAACACCCGCTCTTCTGTTGTGGGCACATACGGTATATGCATATGTTCTGGTATTATGATGCTGTTTATACTCTTTGTATGTTTATCTCTGACATCATAAACAGTCTGCTTAACAAAGCCCTCCCTGTTTGTCCTGCTTTGTTGGTTCTAGTCCTGCTGTTCACCTCAGATACATTGAAAAGAAAATTCTGTTCGCAGCTTCAACTGCCTAAATGATTAACTCTTGGGCCATAACTTACAATAATAATACTACTACCAGTAATAAAATAATCCAATAATAACAGTCATGTTACATGGTGCTAATTCTGCTACATTTGATTATTGGTCCCATGCTATCAAATTTACCAGGGCTTCAATATAATCTTTTTTGGAGTTTATGGTGTGGTTTATTGGTGTATGTAACGCTGATATGTAGTTAACATATGATTGTAATATTTATCTACCTGCACTACAGTTATCCTATATTGTTATCATTACAACTGTTATTATTATCCTTATTGTTGTTGCTTCTGTTATTAGTTTTTGTATTTTTTATTTGTCCTTTTTAATTTTTTATTCCCATATTCTGTCTGACTGGAGTTTCTGTGATCTAAACTCAATAATTAATTGTTCACAAAAAAAGCTCTGCTTAACTGCATTTGAATTCTTTTCCCTGTCCAAAAGATTCAATTAAATGTTAACCTTGCAGACAGCCTCGCATAACAGTGTAATGATGTGTTCTCTGGGTTACTTTTAAAAGTTGTCAAGTAGAATGGCACAGCCTTGTCCAAAGACAAAACCTAACCTCGTTCCTGCAGTAACGATATGTAAAGAAGTAGCAAGAAGAAACATGTTTTACACTCTCATACTGTACTTATACAAGACCCACACTGAACAGGCATATGGAGAACGGAGATGCGGGGTGTCAGATCAATGGAAAAGAGACAGCAATTAAGGATTTAAAATTCACTCGTCACTCGTGCTGATTAACAGGGCTCAGCAGGCGGACATGCCAGAAACACCTCTAAACGCACAGTAGGACACAGATTCTAGAGATTATTTTTTATAACATCTTAGTTCTTATAGTAAATTAGTTAAATTCGCCTTAATACCGGCGTAGGAAAAAACAATCGTCGATCATCCCTTCAATCGCTGATATACGATCCGATCACCAATCAGCACAAGCCTACTGCCAGCTACTGTGAACAAGAGGATGACGGTGTCCTGTCTAGCTATCCAACACTAAGCTAAATCTAGTATATCTAGGATAGTTCTCTGGTCAACCTCCCTCATAGCGCTCATAGCACCACCTGCTGTTGTGGAGGGCCAATTACTCAGGACATTTGTGAAAAAATCCTCAGCACAATCATGGTGGAAAGATTGTGCCAAAAGTCATGTGACAGTCAAGATATATTTTTTTTGTACTTGTATATATAATACATATTATAAATATATGTTGTGTATTTGTTTGATAGGTATGTTTTGTATTTGCAAAACAAAATGCATTAGTTTCTTAAAGGTGTTTTATATTTGCAAACCACACTGTGTTAGTGAATCGAAGGGCATTTGTAAAACATGTTTGTTTGTTAAGTTTTGGCAGGAAATTAGAATAATGTTATGAAAGTGTATGGAGCTGTGTGCAAGTTGTGCAGGTCTGGAGCACATTACATATCTTATAGCTTTTAACAATTCAGTTCAAGATGAGGTGCCCAGAAGAATGCTGTGAGCAGTTTCCTGCAGGGTAAATGAGTTACCATACATTACCATTGAACCTTTCACAGCGTGTAAGGGTTAATAAAACCACACAATGTGTCTCTGCCTGAGGCCAACTGTCTGCATGTAATCCTCTAACACAAGTGAGCTTCCTCCAAGGATGGAATGTAGCAGGTGAAGAACAAACTGGGCTTGCATGGAAGAAAATAGGGCATGCACTGATTATAAAACAATGGGCCCCTGTGCACGGACATGTAAAAGGCCCCTGACCCCTTGGCCCCCTGGGCCTGTGCCCGGTAGGCATGTTCAGCAATCCATCCATGCCTGTGATGCAAGGAAGGGTTTAGACTGGTCTCAAAGTGGAATAACTGATGTTGAATTGACTTGTAGCTATAAAATAACAATCTGACTTGTATATAGATAGTTTGATGGCCAGCTCTTGCCTTTATATAATAGCTATATGTTTGTTTGCATATTTGATCTGTGTTGTAATCTATATCTGTATCCATACATTTAATGTGTGCACTGTGTGGGAATATATTGAGTGCTAAGAGATTAAAGTCATTAGAGTCAAATACAGTATCTTGTATGTGTTAAAATACCAATAAAGTTATTTCTGATTCTTATTCTAAAGGTATAATATATATATATATATATATATGTATGTATGTATAGTATATTACATTCAGATTCAGTGGCATTCTATCATCTTACAAACATGACCAGAGACAAAAAGCATTCATTTGTCTGTCTTTATTACCAAAAATACAATGGCAAAGTAGTGACATAATAAAGCCTATGATGATCTAAAAATAAATAAACATAAAGCAAGCGTCACACTGCAGCCTGAAACTACTCCTTGTTGAGCCTCCATTACAAAATTGAGAATGAGCAAAAATACACTCATCAGGACAGACATGTTTAATCTTATCCACCTCCTTTGGTTTAAATGCACACAGCTCATTTTGCTGAGTTAAGCTTAAAACTGTCAGTTTCCTCAAATAGACTGGGAGTAAATAAGATCAGAGCCAAAATTACATCCAAAACTTGATTTTTTACATCTCAATTTTTTTTAAATTTTTTTTACAAGATCATTAAAAAATAGATTTTATCTTTTAAAAAAAAATCTGTTTTAAGGTTCTGCAGTATTCATCTACAATATGTACACTCTCAAAATACAGTACCAAGTGTTTGAGCTCATTACTAGGTAAAATGGCTAGTAATATAATAAAGGGCTATTTCACATTCTTGGTTTGTTGTTGTTCCTATGTCTCCCAAACTGCTGAATAAAAGAAAAATGTGGATCTGCCTCTATGGAAAACATACTGTGGTCTTCAACATGATAACACCCAGCATTGTCAGAATAATCAAGATTTTGATTTACCACTGACTGTCTATTTTGTGTCCAAATCTAAATATGCATCTATTGCTGGAACATTGAGATATTTGGCAGAGAAATTCTAGTTTCAACACAAATAATAACTTGAACCAAAAGGCACAATAAATTAAAACAAAAGACAATTCTTTGCTTTCTAATATGGCACAAATTTATAGTTCTGTAGCTGTGGCACAAATTATAAGAGCGATGTAACCATGGTGAACGGGGAAGATCCGCATGCTCTGAAAGCAGTAAACAGACGCTTGCTTTCATACTTGCAGTGTCTGCTGCCTGTGTTGACACACTTTTGCAATTTGTGACACCAAATGGGATATATCACTGCCTGCAAAATCCCACTTGGCCTACATGCATTTACCACCAGGGGATTGACCCAAGATGCATTTCCCAGCTGTTAGCTGAAC
This sequence comes from Oplegnathus fasciatus, assembly GCA_003416845.1. NCBI lineage: Eukaryota > Metazoa > Chordata > Actinopteri > Centrarchiformes > Oplegnathidae > Oplegnathus > Oplegnathus fasciatus. The sequence goes on from NTHP01000023.1 coordinate 1,013,671, forward strand.
TTTACAGTAATTCCAACACGATTTGGTTCGTAAGTTGCTTTTTGTCTTCACTTGTTAGCGATTAAGCTAACCTAAAATATCTGAAATATTATCATGAGCTAATCTGTGACAATAACAGCAAAGTATAAAAGGCCATGGTGCACGATTACTTATTAAGGTTTTGCAGGTCTGACTAACACTGCAGTGCTTGGTTTACTGTAAAACAACTGAAAGAGTTTCAAATTATTCTGTTATTCCCAATTAACACACATACCGTACAGTCGCTGAGTTCAGTGAGTTTATTACTACCTGCATGCTATTTTTGTAGCTTTAGCCATCATATCTACTGGTTATGATGATACTGTATAGACCAAATTTTAAGGATAGGTCAGGTGATATTGTATATTATATATTTTTATTTATATATTTTTACTTATTTTCAACAACTATCATGAAAAGACAGATATCAACACTGATCCCACAAACAAGTATTGTAATACTCAATAGCGCACCAAATGTGTATTAAGGCACAGCTGAAAATAGTCCCCAACAAATACACTATTTATGGCTTGTTTGAGTAACATTTGATAAAACCTACAGTGCCAAAAATAAAACCACAAAGGAGTCACCTGAAATATTGGTAATAATCCCTCACAACTGCAGTAAGTACAGTAGGTCAGTTGAACCAGGAAGTCGGGCTGTAAACTGTGATGAATGTTTACAACAGACAGTTTGGGTAACAATTTTACTGTTCACCTTTGTTTTCACGTCCAAATAAGTTTGTCTAACCTGGGAGCTCATCTGACTACTTGCAGGCTAGGCTATTGTTGTTTTCTATGCTAATGCAATATGGAGACATCTCGTGAGCCACGCTGCATGGATAATCTAGACACCAAACCATCTGAGAAGTAATGTGAGGAAACATTTTAGATTCGACACCATAGATGGAAGTAAAGGTGGATTAAAGGTAAGGCTGTTTGTGGACTTACAGTAACGTTAGCATGTCGCACAAGTGAGGCAAGTGGAGGCACCGCGAAGGAACAGAACGTCAATTTTACGACACTTTAGGATTTGGGTTGTCTGACGTGTTAAATATGAATTTGTTCAAAGTCTTTTTAAAAGTGACAGCCCTATTCACAAATTAACCTGCTGAGTACAATGTTACCTGACAACAGAAATGACAATTAAAATAAAATCCTGGTTTAAGGTGCCTTGCGGAGTTTTCTTGTAAACGAAAAAAAGTTGTGTTTTGTTTTACATTCAGTGTTACTCTCCAAAAAGATCCCAAACAATGTGCTGAATGCATTTCCTTCTTCATAAAACATTAACAACAACATCCATGTTTACTAGCTTGCAGTCTCCTCTTTCAACGTCTTTGCTGGCACATTACCGCGACCTGTGGATCAGTGCGATACCATTGGAAGGATAATGTATCACGTGACCCGCGTGTGCACGAAATAAACAACACAGGGGCCCGCTCATAGAATAACAACTCCGTAGCGCTACTAGAGGTCAAAACTTCACAAGACACCGTTAACCAGAATTAATTTTTGGAGTTGACTAATTACGAGCAGTCAGATTAATATAAGATCCCCGTGTGACAGGAAGGAGAGGGCAGGGGTGTCTGTGTGTGGTTGTGGTTGGTCTAGTCTTTAACGCTCACCGCTCATTTATATGCATGCCAAGTTAATCAGACGGGAGGGACACTGAAGTCCCACTTT
>NTHP01000023.1:1030784-1041694 GCA_003416845.1 Oplegnathus fasciatus
CTCAATGGATTCCAAAACTCTGAACATTATAATGAACTAGTTAAATAATCTGATTACTGGATTACATATAAAATGATTAAATAGCTGCATGTGAGCGTCTCCTCACCTTGTAGTGGAAGGCATCTGGGCACAGCTTGCACTGGTACATCCTGGTTTTGCAGTGGTGGATCATATGACTCTCCAGGTCCTTACTGTCCGAGGCGATGTGCTCACAGATGGGACACTGATACGGCTGCCTCTGCCTGTGCACCCGTAGGTGCTGTTTGATGTAGCCCTTATTGCCGCTGCTGTAGCGACACAGGCGGCATCGGTAGGGCCTTTCACTGCCGGGGATGTAGTCCACCAGACCACCATCAGGAGAGGCAACCAACCCGTCCATTCCTGGGATGCTACACATGTAACTCCCAGCTCCGTTCCCTGTGACCACACCGGCCACGGCTCCGTTTTGGAACTGCGCGTTGTCCTGAAGCTCTCTTAAGATGTCTTCATCTGACGCATTCTGGTCCGAGCGCTCTCTGAGTCTTTCAATGACGGTGAGCAGTGACAGGCTGATGCCGGCTTTAGTGGCAGGGCCCTCCTCGTCTCCCTCCCCCAGTCCCAGAGACCCCAAATCTTCCTCTCTGTCCTTGCTATGAAGCTCCAAGTCCAATAGAGCTGCTGTTGTCCCTACGTCAGAAGCTTTCTGTCCATCTGTAGTCACCTCTACGAGTTTCTGGCCCGTGTTTGGGCTCTGTGCCTGGGCTGTAATGGTCTTCAAAGTTACTTTGGTGCTGGAGGTGGGGAGCTCGGGGGTCCTCATAGGCATAGCTACCAGGGCCTCAGCAGCCAGAGAGTGCAGGCGGAGAGACTCAGAATGTGTCCTTTTGCGACCAGCTGGGGGAATGTTTTCATCCCGTGGTGAGTCGCTACTTATAGCGACAGAGGATTTAATATCAGCTCCTAATGGCTGACTGTCAGTGGTGCTACCCACACTGCAGCCAGAGACCACCTCATCCTTTGCAGTTCCAACATGGTCCTGCTCTTCCTCCTCTGCATCCAGTAATCTCTTGTCCCTGTCCACGTCTGGGCTGAGAAGAAGTGGGTTAGTCGCCATGACTGAATCCTCAGCTGAAGGGAGGCGTTCTACAATCACGTTGATATGGCCGGCGCTGTTGGGACTGCTGTTGATAATCTTTTGAGCTGATGACAGTAAGCTGTCCGTGATAGAGGTGCTGTCATGGTGACTATCAGTGTCCACCTCAGACTCCGCCTCCGTTGTCACCTGCACCTCCACCATGGGCTCCTCGGAGGACAGGTCTTTGATTGGGTACACACTTTCCTCCTCTTCCTCTGCTGTTTTTGGACTATCATTGAGATTAGACACCGGATGATTCAACACATCCCGTTTGTTCTCAACAGCCAATGGAGAAGCAAACAGCTGGAGCTTGAAGGCAGTGGGCAGCTTTTGCAGACTTTTATCTTGAAGAACTGGGGAAAGAACAACTATTTCCTCTCTGGTTGCGGGAGTGTTAGCTGCAGCCGGGGCCTCTCTCCTTGTGGGAGCCCCACCTTCATCCTCGAAGATGGGGTAAGAGCAGTCGACCAGGCCAGCGTGCTTCCAGGCATGGGTCTTGAGCATTCGCTGCTGGCTGCACACATAGCTGCAGATCAGGCAGCGGTACAATCCATACTCCTCATAGCTATACCATTTCTTCTTCTGTGGTAGCTCCTTGGAACCGTCCACTGAACTATTGATCACCTCAGCTCCTCTACTGCCACTGCTCCCAGTCCAGTCCCCATCCTGCTTTCTTAAAACCTCTTCCTTGCCTTCACTGCAAGTATCCGACAGAGTGGAATTCCTCTTCAGGTTGCCACCGTTGTCGAAGTGCAGCCTGACATGTGCCTCCAGCTGCCCCTGGTCTCTTGAGGTAAAACGACACTCGGAGCACATGAGGATGAGGTCAGTGTGCTGCTCATTGTGTTGCTTCAGGTGCTCTTTCAGCAGGGGCAGCGTTTGGGAGAGATATGGGCACAGGCTGCACTGATAGCAAGTCACTGTCCGCTTGTGGTCGCTGCTGTCAGGGTTTCCGGTTGCTACCTCTGTTACCGCGGAGGTGATGTTGTTGTTGTTACTGTCACCTGACACAGGTGAAGAGAGAGCGCTGTCAGCCGTGCTGCCATCTAATCTCACCTCCTCCACCCTCTCCTGCTCCTTACTGTTCCTCTTAATTTTCTTAGAGGGGGAGCCTCCTCTGCTCCCCCTCGTCCCCTCTTCACCTACTCCTCCCCCGGCAAAAGAGGTCTGTTGGAGTGCTCTTTTCTGTCCCACTAAGGTGCAGCGGCGCTGGGGCCGCTTTTCCACGATTTTGCTGAGCTTCTCAATGACCTGGATGAGAGAATCTGCAGCTTGTTTCTGCTGAAAACTCTGGGAGGTGTCCTCCTCTACTGCTTGCTGGGTTTGGGTTTGAGAGAGGGATCCCAGTGCTGACGGAGTGGAGGAGGAAGAGGAGGCAGTGGAGGAGTGTGTGATGAGTACAGCTACATTGCTGATCTCCTCCATGACCTGGCAGACAGCAGGGAACAAAGAAATTAGTGTGTAAACTGGCTGGTGCTGTATGGTACACTAGATTTAAACAGATAGGATCCCTTACTACCAATGTGGATACAGGTATTTTAAATACAATATCTAAATGTCCCTCCACAATTTTATCTATGTCAGAGTGCCCTTGAAACAGCATCTAAACTGTCATGTGACACTTAAAGTCAAACACAAACAATTAAAATTTGTTTTAATGTAGGATAGCATGTTCTTATAGCAAAGAGACATGTTTGAGATAAAATCCTCCGTGTTCTAGCTGAGTGGCTTTAACACTGACAGTCTACCCATGTAGCTCTAGAAGCTAGTTCAAAGACTAGTTTATGATTCAAGGGTTTGTGTCTTACAGGATTTTACAATTGCTTTGGCTCAATTTTCACAACAGAATTGGAATTTGCAAAACCTGTAACACAAACCGCAGTACACTTAGGTAATATATCAAGTACGTTTATCAGGCCACCACAGTAGTGTTCATGGATGTGTTCTTCACTGAATTTGAATCATTGCTGCATTGTAAAATAAAATCATCTTTATCAATATATATAATGCTGTCAATCAGCAACTAATTTTCATCTAAACAGGCTGCCCTGATCACAAATTTGAAATTTATGCAGAAGTTAGTATTTAAAATGATGTAAATAATTATCACTTATGTTGCCGTACTGCCAAGCCACCAAGGTAAGGATGTTAAAATAAGGAGAAAAGCTTGAAACACATGCTGCATGTTCAGTGAACTGTATGCTTAGCAATACACACTGCAACTTGTGCTAGCATACGGTATGTGTCTGTAATTTAAGGACTGAGCGTGTGATGTAGTGTTGCACTTTTTATGCACGGCATTTTGTGTCATTCTGGCTCTTCGCATTACGATTTTTGAACAGTGAAACTGAGCAAAAGCAATTGAACAAAATACTGCAAGCCAAGTGCCTAACAGGGACCACTTGTTCTATCAGTTACATTCCCATATGGGCAGTCTCCCTGGAGAAAGCAAAACTATTTACTAAGGCTGCAACTAACGATTATTTTCATTACTGATACATTTGCAGATCATTTTCTCGATTAATCGATTAGTTGTTTGGTCCAGAAAATGTCTGAAAATGGTGAAAAATGTTGATCAGTGTTTCCCAAAGCCCAAGGTGACATCCTCAAATGTCTTGTTTTGTCCACAACCCAAAGATATTCACTTTACTGTCATAGAGGAGTAAAGAAACCAGAAAATATTCACATCTGAGAAGCCGAAAACAGAGAATTTGGACACTTTTTCTTAAAAAATGACTCGAAACGATCGATTATCAAAGTAGTTGGCTAATCTAACTAACTGACTAATCGTTGCAGCTCTACTATTTACATCTGCTGAGGAAAAGATTAAATATTTTCAGCCAAAACGAAATAAATAATTGACCATACTGACACTTTGTACCACAGTATTTACAAGAGGTCTAGTGAGGGGATTGGCTGTTTAAGAAAAAAGGGAAGTAGCCCCGATTATAAGTGTGATAAACCCTGCCACCGCTGTCAATGGAAAGGCTTGCAAACACATGCACCATGTGCATCTGTTTACAAACTAAGCTTGAGGGAAATGGTCACAACTCATATGGTTGAAATCCTTTCATCTCTGCAAATCCAACACTTTCTTCCTTCTCACTTTCAGACCACAACTCACCTTCCTCTTTCTCCTACTTCTGCTTCTGTATGACTGTATCACAGCAGTGGGATACACATTTGGAGAAGTGCGAGAATTACTGGCCATTATCCAGCTTAATTCTGAATTATGTGGAGTGGAGCTACACGAGAACTCACCTAATGTTATTAACACTGGATCCGAGAATAATTCAGTCAACAATAATGGACTTCTTCTGTTAAGAAGTGTCTCATCCAAACAATGTAACTCTGCCAAATAAACAACTCATGGTCAAACTTTGGCTGGGCCTTCAGTGGCAGCTACACTTGATAAAGTTTAATGAAGTTGAAGTGTGGTCCGTGTAGCTTCTCTGTAGACACCCTCATGTGCTTTAACCAGGCTCAGATGAGCACCTGCTACGTCAGGATCTAAAAATATTTCATCCACTTTCATGCCCCTGTGGGATGAAATTGAACACAGCCTCCCAGCTCACACTGAAGCACCGAATAACCACTGGGACGAATTTCCTGGCTAATGTTAGCTGACAATGCTGGAGCTGCTACGACTCTAAAGAGGCTTTCATGTGAAGAAACAAACGACATTTGAGTAAAAGGCAGCTGGACACACACTGTTAGCTTCACAGCTAGCTTCACAGCTTGCTGCCTGCTATTCAGACACACACAGACAGAGAGAGAGAGAGACACACACGAGTCTCACACAGTGCTAGCAGTTACACACACATGAATGTACAAGGGCATTTTAACTATCTTTTCTGTTAATGAGTGACGGAGAAGAGCGCGGCTGTATTTTAATAAAAATATACTCACTGACACGAGAAAGGCTCGACGCTCTTTGTCCTCAACACATAAAACTGCTTTGTTTTATTCGTTAGCCATAAAAAAGTGGCCTTCCTCTCTCCCACATTGCAAAATGGCGAGGATGGAATATCAGTCACGTGACTTGGACTTCGGGTCAGGTGACCAACGTGAACCGATGATTGACAGGTTGTCTGATGCTGCCTTCAAGTACTGCTCGTAAAACACCGCGTCCCTTTTTCGAGCGATTGTTGGTTTTTTTCAGGGCTTTGACGGTGACATTTTTTAAATAAAGTAAGCAATATCATCATGGCAAAGTAGAAATAATGAACTAGGGTTTTGTGCTTTAAATTATTAACACAATTGTAAACGACTATAGTGAGTTAGCTTTTTTTCAGCTACTTTGGGTACTTTTCTTCTCAGAAGTGATGAGGGTTTATAGGAGAATAAATAACGAAATATCCCATTTAGTAAAGGCTAAACGCCATAAATACTACTCCACTGTAATTAAGTGGACATTCATATTTTATTATTATTGTTTGATTGTATTTTATTTTAAGCACTTTGTAATGTTGTTAAGAAAATGCTATATAAATAAACTTTATTATTATTATTATTGTTATTATTATATTGAGCCGTGCTCAAGTACTATTGAACATAACAGATATTTTCTCTGGACTACTTTTTCTAGACAAAACATATTTACTATTAAACTATTAAAGACGATAGAACTTTGGCATGTAAAACTGTGTTATATTTAAAAGGAAAATGCAATTGATGTCCATTATTATTATATCATATTTGGTGTGGTTATACTGTAACCTTTCACTTACAAGTTTAAACTTCAGAACAAATTGAATTTAATTATCTCTCCACTCTTCACACTTGCCTGTATTGTACCGAGGTACCTTAGTGTCCCTATTTTATTTCAGAAACCTATATTTAACCCTAATTGCACACTTTTAATGTTTCATGTTGACCACAAAGTCACACCAAAGAGGTGTTTAGAGTCCAAGTGCTCTTCTGGTCGGCTGATCTCAGGACAAAAATGAACCCTAAACATAAACATAAAATATAAACCTTAACTTTCCCTGTGTACTGTAAAAGTGCTTCTTTTTGTTATTTGCTCATATAGGCTGTGCAAGTTAGTGCTAAATTGAAAAAGATTTGTCAGGTCCAGCTGTTTTTTTTACTGTAAAGACAAAACCTTGGTTTGACAAATTTTAATATTTTATCTAAGGGCAAACCCTAAATCATGTCTATCCTTTAAAAAGCTCTGTCTTGTATACACTTTACACACTGTCCTCTCCCACCTGGACCAGAGGGACACATACTGTATGTGAGAATGCTGTCCATTGACTACAGTTCAGCATTTAACACCATTGTGCCCTCCAAGCTCGTCACTAAGCTCAGAGACCTTGGGCTCAACACCACCCTCTGTGACTGGATCCTGAACTTCCTCACAGGCAGGCTCCAGGCTGTGCGGATAGGCACCACCACATCCTCCACCCTGACTCTCTACACCGGCGCCCCTCATGTACTCCCTGTTCACCCACAGCTCCAACACCATCATCAAGATGGCTGATGACACGACCGTCATCGCCCCGATCACCGGCGACAATGAGACGGCCTACAGAGAGGAGGTCAGAGTCCTGACATCTTGGTGCCAGGACAACAACCTCCATCTCAACATCAGCAAAACAAAGGAGCTGACTGTGGACCACAGGAAGCGACAGGGAGAAGGACATGCCGCCCTCTCCATTAATGGGAGGTTCCTCGAGGTTCACATCAGCGAGGACCTGACCTGGACTCACCACACAAACACCATCACAAAGACAGCCAGACAACAGTTCTTCTTCCTCCGTAGGCATAGACTCCAGGATACTCTACAACTTCTACAGGTGCACCATAGAAAGTATCCTGACTGGCTGCATCACCGCTTGGTATGGCAAAACTGCTCAGCACCTCACCAGGATAGTCATGCCATCCATGGAGGACCTCTACACCCAGCGGTGTAGGAAGAAGGCCAACAGGATCATTAAAGACCCCAACCACCCCAACCACAAACTGTTCTGCCTGCTACCGTCTGACAGATGGTACAGCAGCATCCAGTCCCGCACCACCAGCCTCAAGAACAGCTTCATTCCTCAGGCCATATGACTGCTGAACTGTTGAGCTCACATGCTCATTACTGCCACTTAACTTCACTTGCACCTTATTAATACTGTTGTCACTTCACCCTACTGCTGCTATTTACTGGTTCTACCTGCCTACCTGTTTGTATTCCCATTATGTGTTCATCTCTGTTTATATACATCTCTATACATCAATTTTAAATTATTAGCTTATTCTGGCTTACACTGGACTGCTGTAGATGATTTTGTGTCACCCCACAGACTGTGGTCCCTCAACACAGCAGATGTAAGTTTCACTTACCCCACACTACCCTCTAGTGGTTACTTTATGTTTGTGCACCTCAACTCACATGAACGGGGGGAAATTGTGCAATACACGCTGCACTTGTACAATACATTAAAAGCAAACAGGTTAATTATTTCATAAGCAAACCCACTAACCATTAATATCACATTTATACTACAGATGTATTTCGTTCTAAAAGTGTTTTGCAGATTGGGTTTCTTAGGAGAGTTTTGTGGTCTAGCTAGATGCCTTTCTACCCAACATAAAGCAAGGAAAACTTTTTATAGTTGCAAAGGAATCTAACACTGGTACAATTTCACAATAGACACAAGAATATTTCCTGCAAAATAGTTATCAGAATTACTACTGTGTATTTCATTTAATTACAAGTGTGAATTAACAAAACTAATGGTAAATGAACTGTCAAGGAAAGAAGAAGTAACCACATACACTATATGCCATCACTGCCTCAGTGGTTCATCAGTAGTTTTCTGATGAGTGGATTTTGGAACAGAGAGCTGATGGTAGCTCACTTCCTGTCCACCACCCATGTGAGTGAGCATGTGAGTAGAAAATAATATTTAAATATTAAAAGTAAGGCTAAGGCCATAAATAAGTGCAGGACTTGTTATATGACTTTTTAAACATGTTTGGTATTTTTAACATGTGGAATAATGTATTTTTGCTTTTTTGTCCAAGATGAACAGAAATCATAGATACGTGATGCACATACAAAGTTAAAAGTTATGTAAGACAGTTCTGCTGCCAAAGCAGAGAGGATAGAAGAGAGGAAGTTAATGCTTGATAAGGAATGACTAGACATTTTCTCCTTTTGTGCTGCACTGAAACAGCATGGAGGGACAGGCGTAAAGAAACAGAGAGAAGATGGCAGACATGATGCGGAAAGAGCGAGAGAGACAGAAGAAAACAACAGTAGCATCTCTCGCTTTTATGTTTGCCCTTGAGTGCCTCCATCAGGTCGATCATCAGAGCCCTCTGCCTCGACATGTCAGCCAGAGTCTGAACACTCAAGCCAACAGTCAAGCCAAAAGATAGCTTGCTAATCACATGATACAGGCCTCTGGTCTCAGAGAGTCACCACAAATTCACAAATCGTCAAACTGATGAAATGCTTGAAAATGCACCTCACCATGTGTACAGTGTGTCATATGGTTGCATTTGTCAGTGACTCAAATGTTATTCTGTTGCTGACTAGACATTATTTCATTCATCACTTGTGTGATTATTGTTTTTCCCTGAATTAATCAGCGTTTTTTACACCCTACAGGTAGAGAGTACTCCTTTTTCTCTCACATTCATTGGACCTATAGCCGCATTGACTACTTTTTCAGATAATAGTCTGATAATAGTCTTCTCCCTAACTTAAGATCATGTGCCTTTTTTTCACCTCTTGTTCTTCAACTAGCTTTCCCAAATTCAAATTTTACAAGGAAGCACTGGAGATTAGATCAATTTTTGTTAAAAGATGAAAACTTTGTTTATCATGTTTCCACTCAGATTAATTCTTTTTTAAGCACTAATGTAACTGATGATGCCTCCAGTAAAACCATATGGGAGGCCATGAAAGCATACCTAAGAGGAGAAATAATTTCTTTCGTTGCATTTAAAAGGAATGCTTGAGGCTGAAACAAACTGACATTTCCAATCAAATTTAGACTATATGCAAGGAATGCTTAAAACTGCAGACAGAATTTGACCTTCTTTCTTCTCAACAAATTACTTAGGAGAAGGAGTACATAGTACGAACACAGTGATAAAGCCAGAAAAAAAACTTGGCTAATCAATTGCGTGGTTTTAGAGCAAAGCAACTCATCCCAGGGATTCGTACAACAACTGGGGAAATCACCTCAGATCTCAACTGTATCAATAACAAATTCAAAGCCTGCAAATGATATTGCTTTGAAAGATTTCTTTGACAGCCTGGAAATCCCTTCCCTTCCCAATGATCTGCGAGCTGTAATAGGTGACCTTGAGACACCTATTACCCAGGAGGAGATCGTAGCTGCCATATCTTCTATGCAGTCTGCCAAGTCCCCAGGCCCTGTTGGATTCTCCACAGAATACTTTAAAAAAATTTCAGATCAACTGGCCCCACTTTTAGTGTCTGTTTTTGCTGAATCCTTTGAAAGTGGAGCACTCCCCTCTTCGTTTAACCAAGCACGCATCTCTCTTTTACTTAAAAAGGATAAAAATCCCTTGGACTGCACCTGTTACAGGCCAATTTCCTTATGAAATACAGATGTTAAAATCCTTGCAAAGGTTCTGGCATATAGATTAGAGACTGTCCTCCCCAAAATTATTTCCCTCGATGAAACTGGGTTTATAAAAAAATGTCCACTTGTTCTTCAATATCCGACGATTATTTAAACCAGCTCTATGGAGTTTTTAACTGGTTATGAAACAGTCTCAATTTAATAACGATGCCTCTATATGACCTACATAAGCAAACAAGACCAACAGCAAGAAGACTGGCTATTTCTATTAGGTTCTAATAGTTATTCTTAATGCCTGCTACCAGGTCGGATTTTTCCGCGACATCGGACAAAACGGAGCTGGGGTTTGCTCTGGCTGAATTCGTGTTGCTTTTGCTGTTAACTGAAGGTCCGTCTCCGGAGCTGCCATCCGCTCTCCTCTCGGAGAAGTAGTCTCCTTGCAGTGGGGGGTGAAGCGGAGGGAACATGTAACCTAACGTTAGATGAAACACTACCGCCTTTGTCCACAGGGGCCTTCAAAATCAACACAAAATGAAAAGTTCCATTGAGCTGCTTTAATATTTTATTTTCTCCAAAAGCCTCTGAGCCAGCATGTCTTCTCTATGGACAGAAGAGATTCGAGTGGAGTCATCTTCTTATGGCCTTAGAAAAATTTGGCTTTGGTTCCAATTTAATTTCCTTGATTAAATTATTATACAAATCCCCCTCAGCCTTGCCATAGAGCCGCTCACAATCACTATCTGTAATAATCCACAGATAGTGGGGGTGTGGAGGGGGGGTATTGAACATAAGGTTTCGCTGTACGCTGATGACTTACTTCTATACCTCTCTAAGCCTGCCCGCTCTCTGCCAGCCATCTTCAAACTATTGGAACTTTTCAGTCAATCTTCTGGCTACAAACTCAGCCTCAGTAAGAGTGAACTCCCAATAAATAAAGAAACACTTGAGCTCCACTATGCAGACCTTCCATTAAAGCTTGCCAAAGACAGTTTTAAATATCTTGGTGTCTATGTTACTAGAGAGTTTAAAAACATTTTTAGGTCAAACTTCTCTGTTCTACTGGACCAAACAAAACAGCTCCTTGCCAAATGGTCACCACTCACCCTCTCTCTCATTAAGCATATAAACCTTGTCAAAATGATGAAGTTTCTGTATCTTTTTCAATGTATGCTGGTTTTTATTCCCAAATTTTTCTCTAAGAGCCTTAATTCTGTTGTTTCTTCATATATTTGGAATGGTAAACA
>NTHP01000023.1:1043694-1084303 GCA_003416845.1 Oplegnathus fasciatus
ACCCTAACCCCTAACCCTAAAACATTGTGGGTTTTATTTATTTATTTATTGATGTTTGTAACTTAAATACAATTTAAATTCAAATTCAACCTTTTTGGTCCAGGGCATTTGTGGGTTAATATGTGTCTGTGTGTGTGTGTAGATGAGTATGTTTGTGCTGTATCTCAGCTGGTTGCCTGGGGTTGGGATAACAGGGAAAAATGTAACCTGTGTAAGATGTTTAACTGTACTGTTCTACGTTGACATTCAATAAATAAACCTTGGAAAGAACAAGCTAAGAGCAGTTTGTAGATTCCAACATCTGTCCCTCGTTAGGATCCAAAGAAGAAGCAGGAATTAGATGAAGTTCAAACAGGACAGNGGGAGGAGGGGCCAACTTTGAATGTTGCGTTTACGAACAGCAACCGATGAATCCTACTCATTATGCCTTTAACATGATTGTTAAAGGAAGCAAAGACACGTCCTCATTTAACTATGATCATTAACCATGGTCTTGTACACATTAACCATGATATGATCCATGGTCAGTGCCTCTGTAAGTCCACATAAATCCACCTGATCCAGAAAGGAATACTGTAGCATAGGAAGGAATTAACACAAAATTGGGACTGGAAGGTGGAGGGGTAAAGAGGAGTCTATCAAGAAATCTCTGATGGTGTTATTTGTTGAAGAACTTGCACAGGTGTGTGATAAGGTAACCACTAAAATGCACTATTCATAGGAAAGAGATAAGGCTTGTGAGAAAAAATATCACAGCAATTAACCTCATCCCTTTACCACAATGCAACGTTTCCTGAAAACATTGTTACGAATATAAACAACTGCTCTCTCGGAGGTTTCATGTATTTTTGAAAATGTAACATTCTTTCATTTCTTACCTATCAAACAGGCCAGTTTCCTTCTGCATATATGTAAATTAATGCTTTTACCTGTTCTTTCACATAAGTAATGTAAAATCTTCTGTGCATTTATTTAAACTACTATGTGCCTTAACAAGTTATGAAACTGAAAAGGGCAAATACTACAGATAAATAGAAATATGAGCTGTCTGGTTTGGAAGGTCAGACTAAAACTCAGAAGACATCTCATCTCAAACGTAAACTAACAAACTAAGACATTGCTGAAACTGTTTCTGAACAGTTGAGAAATGTTACTGTACAAAAATGAAATAAATGCCAATAGCAACTGAGCGAAATACAGCAAAAAGCATGCACCAATTCAGTGTGTGTGTGTGTGTGTGTGTGTGTGTGTGTGTGTGTGTGTGTGTGTGTTCAAAGAGAGAAGGGGTATGGAGATTTTGGGGAGAATTTTCATTTTCCATATTTCATGTTTCTATCATAAATGTTTAACCCTTTACGCCACAATGTTCACAGCTTTATTTACAGTGTATGAGGATATGAGGTTAGCATCATGTGTCTCTCTTGCTGACCTCCTGGTCATCACTGTTGAGCTCGCTTCATATTCATTTTGGCCATGTTTTTACTGGCATAGCTGACAGGATGATGCTTATTCACCTTTTGGGTTCATATAGAGTAAATCATCATAATCTAAATCCCATAGCACATAGAAGAAATATCCAAAGAATGCCTTAAAGGACTTACAAAGACAAGGAGGAGCAGAAAAATGAATGAAAAAGGGAAAATTGATTTTTGGTAGCTGATACTGCCTTATAATGATCACCAAATACATTACTGGAAAAGTCATGCGCACTAGTATGTTTCTACATGTGTGGGTTCCAGAAATAAAAATTGAAAAGTGATACAAGAAACGTATCTCCTGTCGTTTACATAAAAAATAAGCACTTGCATATTTTAGTCTTAGTCTGTATCTTAATTCGCTAAGACAATGTCCTCACTCACTTTTTTTGTAATTAAAATTGAGTGAACAAATTTCTGATCCTTTGAATCTCAAATTCCTCTGAATTAGTTGTACGTCATGCTTGTGATGATGTTCCTGTTGTTACTGATTGATGTTACAGAAACAAAAACCACTGAATACCACTGCAGTTACTTTTTCACTGCGTGCTTAAGTTTGCATATGTGTTTGATGAATTGATTAGATAACTGACAGGTCAAACACATATTTGGAACTGTACAGGTAACCCCCCCCTCCCCCCCTTCCAAGCCTATCCTGAAAATGACATCTTTCATTGTTGGCTATCTCCATTCACATGTGATTTTTATGAACTGTAATGCCTCTCCGTCAAAGGCACAGCGAGACTGTTCTCTAATCTGAAGTGACAGCCCATATACTCTCACTCACACATTACCGCGTAGCCTCGGGCAACTGGGCCTGCTTCTTTCAAAATGTTGGAACCAGGTTATTTCTATTGAAGTATTAAAGTAATACTTCAGTTTAAGCTATTATTTCAGGGTTTGTTATTTTTTCCGAGCGCAGGGCTGAGTGGGGATTGATTGAATGTGAATGAAGGAAAGAGAGAACACACTGTAGAGATCGAAATAGGGAGATGTGGAAAAGGAAAAGCAAAAGTGTAGGCCAATTTATGTCCTATTTGAAGGCTTAGCTTACCTGTGTTTACATGTGTGTTTTGCGTTGGACTCATGGCTAGAAGATGTGTGTCTGAGTAGCCCATGGACTGTAGGACAAAACAAAATGAGTCCTATACTTACATCACATGACAGTAAAATGGAGAGATTTCTGCACTTCCATAAACTTTGATATATCCTTAATATTAGTATCCTTATATTAATAGATAAAGCTCCAAAACACATGGTCCTACACTTCCCACGATACAACTCAATAACATTTTCATGAGAACCTCCTTGCTGCGTCTTTCAAACTTCATGCATCCATGTTTGTAACAAGAGACTTTCTGCCCACGCTGACCCTAAATGACTCGATCAGGGTTGTTTCCTCACCTCACAATGCTGTTCCAGGGCATTATTCAACTCTATTCAAAGGCTGTGTTGTACTCCCGTGATTCTTAAACATTTATTCTTAGTGTTGTATTATACTGTAAATTAAGATAACACAGGAGAAAAATGAAATAAATTAAGTTTCTGAGGGGACACTGAGGAGCTTTCGTAAGTACACATATGGATATTGCCAACTGTTACGTTTATCTGTTACATGAAACCCTGAAATCGTGAGGATTATGACATTAAATGTTCATGACTAAATAAGCATCAGAAAATAAAACATCCTCAGATACTTTTTGTTAAGAGTTTAAAACTGTAATCTACTTTGTCAGGACAGTGTAGGTGCGGTTTCATCAGATTTGACTGACAGTGGCCTGCTTACATAAGAAACTGTCAACACATTTTGATATGTGATGTTTTTCCTACGGAACCCTGCCTGTCCCAAACGGAAAAAATTAATATGGAAATATCTCAAGTGTTGATAGGATCCCATAATGGATAGTAAGAAGCTGATCGAGAGAACAGGTTTTCAGGGCCTTTCCATTTAAAATTGTAAGAAGTTGAGCAGAGTGTGCAAATCAGATGCATCACTAACAACTGTAATTTAAGACTGCAAATGCAGTGATGCGGTGATCACAACTTCATTTTTGCTGAACTCTGGTTCTTTCCACACAGTTCTCTTTATGTTTCACAAAACTATCACACAGAAAGCACAGTTTACCAATAAAGAAAAACTGTTTCTGTTGGGCTGGCTTATTCTTTGGGTACTATGCAGAGGTGCAAAAAGTATGACTCTACAATCAATATGACATCTCACTGTAAATGATCACACCAGGTTGGTCACCTAAGGAAATGCAGCTGTCAGACAGTAAATAAGTAACTTAATTAATCTGAAATGCTCAGTTCAAATGAAACACTCATCATGTCAACACAAAACCACAATTTGTGTTGTCTGGTGGCGCAAATGTCCTCCCCTACTCAGCATGTCCATCTGCATCAGTTTTACAGTATGCACTTCCCTTATGCTGTTCCAAAGATTGTCACAGGGTGGCAGTAGTGACCTTCTGGCCAGTGAGAGATGTACAGCAGGGAAAGACCGAGAGATACAAAGACACACACAGAGAATTTGAATTGAAGCATATTGTTATTGAATGTTATTTTATATTATTGCTGATAACACTAATATTAGTGATTTTTTTGTTTAATTAATATCAATCATCTGTTTAAAATATCAACCTTGAGTGACCTTTGTTAACCTGAGTTTCTTTCCTTAACATTCCAGTGAAACATATTTGAAATGAACTAAATTGAAGGAAATAACGTGACATTAAATTTAGATGAGAGAAACCTGATGTGGAGAAAGACTGAAAAAAGGAGATAAGTTAGAGAAATCAATTAATACATTTTATTATTATTACTAGATAGAGGGTGAAGGAGGGAGAGAATAAGAAAGTAAAAAAAGGAAGAGAGAGAAAAAAGAGGAAATGTTACAAAGAGAGGATGAGAGAGGTATAAGGAAAATGTGTAGAGTTGATGAAGAGAGTAGCCGAGGGAGAAAAGGTTAGAATGGGGGGATGAAGAGAGAGGTCAGGCTGTGGATTTGGTTCTTCTCTTATATTATGTGATGATGGACCGAGGACTTAGAGAAGGTAGGGAAAGAAAGAGGGAGAAAGAGGGAAGAGAGGAGGGGGTTGGGTGGGGGGGCATATTGTTTTTGTGGCAAATTGATGTGATCCATCTGAACCATGTGACTCCTGCAGCACACTCCCTGAGTGACCAGCGCCACGCCACACCCAAGGGCAACTGGAATTGCATTGTGGGCCCCCCTTTTTTTCTGCTCTTTTCTTTTTTTTTTAGGCAATAAGAGACGATGTATGTCCTCCATTTTGCCACGGGAGTGAGCAAACAAAACGACAGCCTGTAGTTATATGTATCGCAGTCTTTCTTCCCCTAAAAATATATTCCACTAACACACACACACACACCATCTGAGGGGTGGGCATGTGGCTTGCTTCCCAGGTCATTTTCTTTGGAGTTGCTGCTTTATTGTGTTCGCTGATCCGATTTCCCTTCCTCTCTGGTGTGATTTCTCTTTCTGTTGCCCTGGCCAATCTTACAGCCACGGTTCACCTGGAAAAGAAAAATAGTGTGACCTCTGCACCAACACACCAGCACTAACAACAACAACAACAACATGGCATAATAATGCTTTCACTTGAGGAATGGGAAATAATGTGTCTTCATGATCTATCTGGGCCATATCAAATGTATGAATCATGTTATTACGGAGAAGTTGGAGGAGACCAGGCTCTGCAGGGCTGCGGTGGAGGTGATTGCTGGGAGAGGTAACAGTGTGTTAGCCAAGGTGTTTGGCCATGAATGGTGGTGTTCTTCTGTGAGTTCAGAAATGTTTCCAAGGTGCGGACGTTCTCGGTTCAGTTCACTTTCAGTGTAATTACACACAAATTGCTGATCACACACAGCGATAAACTAAACAATATTAACAGTATTCTGTGTTTTTGTCACTGTCAACAAATCCTGTGAAAAGACCAAAACCAACACTGATTTTTTTGTGTGTATTCAAAGCCGAAGATATCTATTCCTCTGTGCCACGGAGCTCCATCGGTGTCCAAAAACTTTTTAAAACACATCAATGAGCCACACTGTTGCACTGGGTGTTCATGTTCCTTCATTATAATGAACACAGACGGACACTGAAGTTTATTTTGAGTCAGTCCCACATACACCGTCCTGCTGCTGGAAATACTCACTAGAGCACCAAATGTGCACTAATCCATAGATGAAAATAGTCCCCAGCTACTCTTGTTTGAGTAACTTTTGCTAAAAACCACAGCGTCCAGCTGTTTCAGGAAATTACTGAGTCTTTATGGAATATAAAAAGATTACAGAATAACATCGGCCTTATCCTTTCAGCCAACCCGCGAAGGTGGCTAAACCTTAAATCACGTACCTGATTATAATCAATTGTATCATGAGCAGAATGCAGGCACTGTGCTATACTTGTTCTCATTCGTATCAACTGTCAAACATAGCATTTCACCCAGAGAGACATAGCATGCAAGTGTATAAAAAAAAGTTTACTTTTTAAAACCATACATTAGACTTTTTTACAACCAATAGGGCCTCAATGATGACTTTGATTATAAAGTAAATCTGAGGAGTCACAAGGATTATTAACAGTATAGGAAAGAAGAAAAAACATGTTCCAGCCAAACAAAATCATGTTTCATTTCTTAGACTTTCATCTAATCTTTGCTTTTTTCTTCGGAATTAATGGATATATTCTATTTCTTCAGGCCTAAAAAAAGACATCCTCAGTTACTGGCTATACTGGTTATGATGGTTTGACATCCAATGTTTTTTCAAATTTGACATCAATCTGTTTTGGCTAATGTTACTCATGTTTCATTAATTTTGGCTGTACATTTGTTTCAGAGCATTTTTACACTCTCTTGGGTGAATATAAAGAAAAGGAAAAAGCATATTTTTATGTAATGCTCTGTTTTCCTGTTTGCTTGAATGTGTTGCGCTATAAGAAGTGTGTGTGGCACCTCATGTGTGCTACTTGTTAGTTACTAACCCCTCCTCCTTCTGTGAGAGACTGTACTGTACTGTGTATTTGGTATGTCTCATACGCGAAGAAGACAGTGAATCAGGTGGATATTTGGGTGTGGATGTTTAGACCTTTATTTAATTTTCTCATTTTTTAAATCGTTTTAATTCTTTAAATCAGAAAAGGACATAAAAAGCTAAATAATGCACACAATGAGTAAAAACTGGTTTCCCTGGTGAATGTATGGTTTAAAATATAAAATTCTTAAATAAAATAAAATCATCGTTAATGTGTTCAGTTGACTTTGCAAATGAGCCTGTGTGCCCATGAAAGAAAAGAAAAAGAAGTTGAAAGAGTGGAAAATGAACAAAAGAAAAAAAATGGCTCTACCTTAACAGTAACTTAACTGTACAGTGACTCAATTCTCTCCCACTCCTCTGTCCCTGGCTCCCCTCCAACAAAACAAATGTAATATTATCATGAGATGTTGTCCGCTATCAGTAGGAAGAACAGAACCAAAGAAACACTCATTCCCTTCTCAGAGAAGTCGAGGCGAGCGACATCTATTTATCGCCTTTCCTCTCTTGCTTCTAATTTAAATTTAAAGTTTTCAAACAAAAAAGGAAAAATCTGAGGCTGGAGCGACATTAGCGACATTATAGGGCCTGTTTTCCCTGAGCCAGGGAAATTAATTACTTATTGATCAAAAGAACGGGTGAATAAAATGAAGTGAATTAATAAATAAGTGAATAGATAGCGGAGAGCGGGCCATAGGTGGGCTACTTGTTCACATTTGCAAACATCATGCTTGGCAGATTCCATTTGTTTTCCATTTCATTACTACCCAAACAGGGCCCGACGCACCGTGGAGCTTAAGAGTTCATTTGTTAAAATATGATGCTTTTAAAAAGGAAAAAAAACTGGGAACTTGAGGACAGCTCCGATATGAAACCCTCTATGCGAATATGTTAAGTTTTTAGGGGATATAATCAAATTTTAGACATCTGAAAAATCCTGATGCACTACATTAAAATCCATGTTTAAAGGAGCAATTAAAAAAATGTAATTTCCTCATTTTAATGATTGGTTGTTTTGAATTATACGAATAGTTAAATGGCAATAATTTTGTCCTTCCTTTTAATAAACGTCCCTGCTGCTGGAAAGTTGTGTGCTGATTGGAACCTCCCTTAAAACTTGCTAAGTACATATCATTAGGCCTTAGTACAGGATGGTCCGGCTAATAAACAATTATTTATAACAAATTATTGCCTAATGTATCAAATTAACAACATGCAGCATGTGAGATTTATACACCATGCTTGCCACATTTATTGCATTTACTTAAGGTATTCAGCAACGCACATTTGGTGTAAAACACATCTTTTTTTATAGACGGTGTTTTATAGTGGAATATGTGAGATTAACAGTGTGAAGTGTGTTTTTGTTTGCTTGATTTATAGACACTATAAAGTCATGTTTATTGGGCCGGTGCAAATAATTAAATGGTGGAGTTTTAAGTGCAATATTCACCTAATGTAAAAAAAGAACGGGTGGAAATATTACCTCATAAAGTCGGAGTTATCTCCAAAGTCAAGGAGTCAAAATATTTACATCGATAAATCTATCCTTAACATCGCGCAGCTAACAGGGGTGGACGGCCCGACCAGTTGGCTTTTGTAGCAGCAGGACTGAGATGAATGTTGGCGGGAGACGCTGCTGTTGTTTTTCACTGCTTTTAATTGCCTTTTTACCCTCCAGTATGGAGAGTTTAGGACAAAGAGGAGGAAAGGTTCTCTAACTACACAAACACACATAGAAACACACACACACACACACACACACACACACAGTTACACACACACACACAGTTACACACACACACACAGTTACACATACAGTACATGCAGAGATGTACAAAAATGCCCCGATTCAATTTGTTTCATTCAGCAGAGAACAACACAAGTACACAACCTCCTGACCACAAACATACACGTACACATTTCCACACACAAATATGTATTCACAAGAACACATACACACACACACACACACACACACACACAGATACTGTATGTGTGCATGCGTAGAAGCACTAACACACAGCACACACTCAAACAAACATTCCAACTAGGTCAAAAGCAGCAAAGACTGTACAGAGTCAGATTGATTCCTTAAGATATTCATAGTAATCTTAAAATTCCTGCTTGTTGGGTAATAAGACACTTTATCATCACATGCGGTGACAAGGTACATTAGTCTTGACCTGCCACAGGGGGGAAAAAACGGATGCAGTTTGATCACCATAACAACCAGCTTATTGATTATAACAATGTGTGGCTGGGTCATGTATCCACCACTGATACCGCTCCTGGAGAGAGAGGGTGAGGCGAAGAGAAAGAAGGGCAGAAGAGCCCACGAAGCAGACAGCTGTGTTTGTGTATGTGTGTGTTTGCACGTGCACAACTTGTGTGTCTTTGTCTTTTTCTCTCACAGTTGTCGCTGTTGGGCTTCTCTCTCTCCCGTCCAGACAGGGACTCTCAGAGGAAGATAAATGTCTGCTTTGCAGAAATCCAATAGACATTCCGATGTATTCAACAGCCGAACCAGACAAACTTTATTGTAACTTTAGAAGTTAAACGAATGCAGAGCAAGTTTTTGGGGCCCCATCGATGGACTTAATTGATGAGAACACTGACACTGAAATCATCCACGTGTCCCCAGACTGATGGTTCCAGTGACCCATGCTTAGCTTGGATAATAAAGCAGTCCTCCAGCATTTTAAACGAGTAGCTAAACAGTGATGTGTGATACAAAATGTAATGTCAATGCTACCGCCCCTGACTGCATCACCTCAATCAAGACACACACATTCTTTGATGATAATTATAGTATTCATGTTTTCATGAAATAAATAAAAGAATAAATAATAAACAAAGATTTTTCACAACAAAAAATATCATCCATTCCAAAAAAATTCAATACAAACCATGTAAAAGCCAAGACAGTGCAGAGTTTTGTCCTCGCTCACAGACTATCGTGACTAAGCACTAAGCACAGACTAAGTGCTGCCACTGGAGGTGGAAAAATATATAAAAGAGACCGCCGTTTTAATCATTAATATTGTTGCAATGTAACTGGGACCAGGCCAGACAAGAATGTTGGTTAGGGTAAACAAAAAGGTGAACATTAATTGCACGAATTACTTTCTGCCTCTGTACATAAAGGGCAAACTACTTCCTACACTGACACTGAGTGCCGGCACTGGATGCAAATCATGAGATGTGGAATCTTCCTCTATGGAAATTTAAAGAAACAAACTTCAATAAAATTGTGAGCTGAGATAATTTTACTTAATTTCTGAAGTTTTTCCTTTGAGTTTGTGCGACTAAGAACTTCTTATTCTAAATGGAAGTAACTAAAATTGGCACACTGTACCCAATCTTCAGGTTATAATTGTGGTTGAATTTTAATTACATTTATTGTATCATTCGTGAGACTGTGTCCAATTTGTAATGAATCAGCTGAAGTTATTAGGAAGAGCTCACTTTTGTTGTTGGTGCATCTTTGTCAGAAAATAAGTAAAAATGAACACAGGTAGATAATAATAATAATAATTTCATTCTTAAAAAGTCAGTAGCTTAATTATCACATAATACAAAACTTTAAAAATGAAGAAGAAGGTACTATGAAATTTTTTTTACCTTTCTTCTAATCTCTATATCAATTTTACTATTAATTTTGTCCCTTTTAATTAGCTGTAATTTTATTGATTAAATGTTTTTGGTTGTTGATATTATAGTATGGTTTTGCCTTGCCAGATAGACCCTTCAATCTTTTTCCACAATGGAAAAAGGTCTTGGATCTTGGACTTTTTGTCATCCTTGTAGATGTGTGTGAGTCTCTCTATGCATTCAGTATTATATATATATATTCTCATCATTTAATGGATGACGAACAGGCAGATTTCCTGGAATCTTGCTGTATTACTTAGTCTTACTGACAGACACGAAGAAAAATGATCAGGGGTACAGTAGATTGACAGTAATGTGAAATCAATGGAAGAACTAGATGTGATTTATATTATTTATAACATATACTACATTAAAGCCAACTGACCCAACAATAGCAGGCTACTGGCAATATGAGAATTTCTGTGTGTAAGTGTGTGTGTACATTCTCATGTACGTGCATCTGTTTGCACACACACCAGCCGCAGTGCCTGAGCTATGGCCTAATAGGATAATGAATTCAGTGTGTAGAGGCAGTGTAAGGACCGATGGCGTGTGTTTGTGTGTGTGTGTGCAGGGCAGCAGTGGGGGTTAATACAACATGATAAATATTTGATTTCTGCTGGGGCTAGTCCCCACCTACAGAATGGGAAATGGCTGTAATGCGATTCAGAACAGATTGTCCTCTGGGAGGGCCTTTGTGTGTTTTGCTTGCTATGTGTGTGTGTGAGTGTGTTTGTGAGTATAAAGGCCCTGTGACTGCCTGTGTATGGCCAGGGGAAATAAAGGAACAAATCGGCTTACAAATCACCACAGCACCACAGCGAGCAATGGCCCCTGTCTGACTATCACCACCACCAGCAATGACCCTGAACACAACGATCAAGTTGATACGGCTCTGACGTGACATTATGTACAGGTTCAGGAGGACGGAGCTCCATGCTGCTGGCTGGGACGCACTAGTTGCACTAAATGATTTGTGTTCATGAGGTGAAAAAAGAATATCACAAACATGGTGCGGCCAAAACTAAAAAGATTAGTTTCAGTAATAAAACTAATCAAACTTGGAATATACCGTATGTGATCTAAACAGCAGTTTAAATCTGTATGACCTAATCTAACATCATCAAATGACATGTCATGAATGCAGAGAGGGCTTGCTTCACTTGAAAAAACTGTATTATTGTAAAGAATTTTCCTATGTAAAAACTTTCATACTTATTTGATTTTCTTTGAGGTTTACATGGGATTACACCACACTGTATCCTAAAAATCATGTTTATATACGACTAATTTGCAATAGCAAATATGTAAGAAAATAAAGACACGCAAAGCCATTTGAATTATGTTTTTTTATCAGCACAATGAGGAAACCTTTAGACCATTTTAACATGTTCATGGTTATGTTTTGGAACCTCAAAGCAAAGAGGTTCTTGGTTAACTATTGAAAAAGTAGAAAAAGGACGCGCACATATTTTATAACAAAAACCACAATAATTTCCTAACCTTAACCAAATCACAATCTTTCCCTCACCTTTAAACCTTCAATAACGCCTATCTCTGGTTTTAAAGTTCTTTGTACGCCCACCACCCACCCTGATTACCCCCCCTACAACTGTTATGCTTAATAGGACGTACCATTTATGGGACTGGAAAAACGATGCCATTGAACATACAACAACACCTTAGTAGTATGTAATTTTTGGGAGACATGGATGGATTACATGTGAACGTTTAAATGATTGCCAAAAAGTTTTGAAGTAAATCCAGTGCTGAGTGTTTGGTTTGCTTTGTTTTGCATTGCCTGCATTTAACCAGCACCCAACTGAATTTTGCTGCTGTCCAGAGGACGTCTGATTTTCTCAGTTTTGTTGTCACGTTTAGGCTTCTTTTCTGTACTGAAACTGTACTTTTGTGGATTCACATCATGCCTGAATCGAGGCAGATCACTTCTTCAGAAATGATACAAAGCATTGACAATTATAGTAATTCAAGAAAACTGTCAAAATAAATATAAAATAAATAAAGTAAAATGAACTACAATGAAATGGGACGAATGGAAACAAGTAAATTAAGCCCATTCTACCATATATTAAACTTAATATTTATATACTTTACTGTACAATTTATTTAGTAATGCAATTCTGATTCTCTCCTCTGTACATACACCACCTATTGTTGCTGTTCCTCAGGATTCTCCCTTTTCCCCCCATTAAAGGGTTATTTTGTGGAGTTTCTCCTTATCCAAATTAAGGGTTAAAGGATAGAGAGACAAATTTGTCATTTTGGGCTATATAAATGAAATTCACCTGACTTGAGTTTTTTCTTGTGTAGCATAAAGGGACAACAACTTGCATTTCTTTGTGCAACCCTATGTTGTAGAATGACCAATAAATGAACCTTGAACCTTGAATAGTATTTTATGAATATTCTGTAATGCATATTAATATTTGCAGGTATTGATCATTGTGTGTTTATAATAATTAATGTGCTGAACAATTTCTAAATGCTTTATTGGCCAGCCAAGGCCTCACTGTATTCAGGTCGCTGATCAGTCTCTGGAAAGGCTGAAATAGATGTTTAAAGAACCCTGGACACACTCCAGACAAACATGCACACACACAATAATGTTGTGAGAAAGGAAAAAAAAAACTAACCCTCAAACTTAATACTGCGGGGAGTGACTGGTCTGTCTGATATATTTATAGACAAGTGTGCCACACAATCAAGAAACATTTTGTCCTCAAGTGGGGGAAATATGGTTTTGGTGATATTGGGTGGCACGAGAGAGAGAGTAATGATTGATTACAGCCAGACAGAACTCTTGTTGCTAATTTAATCATCGCTGAAAAATGACAAGAGCAGTTCTGCAACAAACACACACATACACACACTTAAACCCAGGCACACTCCCACTCCCTTGTCTTTTCTTTTCCTGTTGTGCAATTGTCAGAGCAAATTAATGCAATTAACGTGGCCTTGGGCGGAAAGCGAGGGGTTTTGAGTTTGTCACACTGCAATTCTGTTATCTAGAGATGAAAAAAGAAAAAAACACACACACAATCTTGTTTCTTCAGCTTGGACTATTTTTTCCGTCTTTCAAAGGAGCTATCCCTCTCTCGTGTGTGTGCACGCTGTCATCGCGTCCCTTCTCATTTGGGATTAGACGGAGACGTTGGCGTCAGCCCCAATGAAATCACTGTTAATGTGTTCTAATGAGTCAGGCACACTGACGCACATGCTGGCCACTTGGATTCATGTCTAGACACACTACACAAGCTGGAGGAAAATGCACGCGCACACTCTGCATGGCAAACGTAGACATGTACATACAGCACACGCACACACACAGTTGCAATTGCAACAAGCTTGATGACAGCGCAAGAAACGAGGTGTGATATCTTGCTTAACTTTATTCCTAATATGAAATGTGACTATTCCTTACACAGTTTGGATGATTATTATAACCTTTGAAAGTGAATATTGAATGCATTTTTCCTCCCTTTTTTTTTTTTTACCAGCCTACAGTCTGCATGTATCCAATAGCAACCTGAACCTTGACCTTGAATGTTATTGCAGTGCGACACTTGTAAGAAATATCCGTGTCTCTCTTCTCATAATTGTCCTTGTAAATGTCAATATTTGACATTTACCAGGTGACATACAGTCAATATTTTCCACTTCACAGTTTATATTATACATGATATACGATATGTACATAGCTTAAACTGAGGACGCTAAGTGCATAAGCTCTGAGGTGGTGAAGATTTTATCACACCAAGCTGTGATTCTCCTCCTCGCTCGCTCTCACTGATGTTGGCACTGACCCCAGGCATGCAGAGCTGACCCTATTAGCAGTGTTTATGACATGTTTAAGACTGGTAAACATAGTAGCAAACACTCCATTAGGCTTCAGAAAAAAACCCCTCAGCACCTCTGCAGCCGCCACGTTCTGGCGTTTTAACCAGAGTTGTGTGTGTGTGTGACTAGATATTCCTGTGTGTAGCTGTGTGTAGCCTGTTTGTCGAGCACAAGACTATTTCTTCCATCCAGTTCGGCCCATCCTGGTCAGACCAATTTGTCTGTACAGCCATCTGTGATTTAGTATAAGCAATAACAGCTTCAGATAGAGTATGTTACTGTTTTTAGTTGGTCATTGTGCAGAAATGTGAAATATGCATTTGATATTTCAAGGTGCTGTGAAAGCCAGGGATGGAGCAATAGGTGGGCACGTCAGGGACCTGAGCTTTTATGTTGCAGGCCAGATGACAATTCTTGAATGAATGGTCCAATAAGACTGTATGATTATGTGTTGCAAGTTCAAAAGTGGAAATAGGAAATATGGGGCCCATATTCAGACCAGGTTAGGACTGTTTATCAGACCTCACTGACCATTTCCCAACAACAACTGTTTTCTCTGTCTTCTGAGTACAAACATGTAAAAGATTGTCCACTGAATGACTTTAGGAACACTTGTATACTTGTTATTTAAATCCAGAATTTGTAATGCTAAATAAAAAAATGGGAAAAAACTATCTTTAGGCAGTGAATATATTTTTAGCATGCTAGCGGTGTAGCTCTGGAGATGGAAATGTTGGTCGGTCGAAACAGTCTAACACTTTGGTCCAATATCTTGACAACTATTGAATGGATTGCCATGACATTTGGTACAGATATCCATGGTGCCCAGTGCTCATGACTTTGATGATCCCCTGATTTTTCACCTAGAGCCATCTAACAACTTCAATGTTAGATAATTTTGTATTACAAGGTTCATTTAGTCATCATTCTACAACACAGGGTCATACAACAAAATGCTTCATGCTACACACACAAAAAAAGAAAACAAAAAACTATTATTTATGGTGGAGTGTGGAGGATGAATTAAAGGTGCAGTCAGCGATTCTAATCCAATACACTTTTTGTCAAATTCAGCGAATGTCTCCTCACGGTCCGCTAGCTGTTCGTTCTGTGTGTACGCTGAAAAAAAAATCCGGTGTTCGTACACAGTTCTTGGACCGAGCACAGAGACAGTAATGAAATGCAAATAGCATCGAAGATACTGTCTTGCCAACTTGTTATAAAAATATTTTACTTGCTATGGCAGACCTCACATTCTTTCCCTTGGAATTACACATCTTCGCCTGTGTAGCGTTACTTATTGAGGCTAATTTACCCTCAGGCCACAGACGCTCTGGATTACATCTGCTCCTCACTACCCAGCACACTGGACCTTCTACAGTTAGCCTACCGCCCCAAACGATCAATGGAAGACGCCATAACACACATCCTCCACACCGGCCTATCTCATCTGGACAAGAGAGGGAGCTATGTGAGATTGCTGTTCATTGACTACAGTTTAGCATTTAGCACCATAGTTCCCTCCAGGCTCATCCGCAAGGCCCTGCAAAGAGTGGTTCATTCTGCTGAATGTATCATAGGTGGTACTCTACCCTGCCTAAAGGACATCTACACCAGGTGGTGTAAGACTAAGACTAGGAGAATTGTTAAGGATCTCAACCACCCGGATAATGGCCTTTTCTCCCTGCTGCGGTCAGGAAGAAGATATCGGATACATCAGGCCAGCACTGAGAGGCTCAGGAAGAGCTTCTTCCCTCAGGCCACTAGGATCCTAAATGTAGACACTGCCTAAGACTATTTTTACTTACTTATTATTCAAAGTTACTTATAGTTAACATTATTATTATTATTAACATCATCATTACTTATTTCTATTCTTTATTCTTATTCTATTTTACACTTATTTTTATTGCATAATTGAAGGAGAACCTGAACCTGAACCTGCCTTGTCTTTGATTGGTGTTCCATTCTAGGGGTATAAATCAAGAGCTGACTCCATGTATCTAAGCAAGGCACTGGGTTGACATCTGGACAGAGGTGAGAGGAGGGTCTGGAAATTTAAATGGGAAAGAAAATCAGTTAATATGTTACGATGACTGGGTGTGTGACAGGCCGCAATGATGATGTTGTGTGTGCCAGATGATGATGCTTCTCATGAAAGGAATGAGGTGTTTTGATGAGGAGAGCCCTCTATTGATAATATTTTTACATTGCCAAAACTGACCCCAGACATGGCAAGCTACAGCGACGGGTAAATCTCGTACAGTGCAGATGACATATCAAACTGGTAAAAAGATGGAGGCCAGTGGTTTGCAAACCACTTGTCTTGACAGTACCCCCCAAAACCCACAGATGGTGCTGCATCCGTGAAAAACTTGATCACGTATCATCATAGAAGAAAGTAATGCCACTCCAGTGATCGAGCAGATGAGAATAAAAGCGCAAGTCTGATCGTCATACTTCATCTAGAGAAACGAGATCATGCAAATCAGGCACTGGAGGGAAAGCAAATGTTGTTTTGTAATGTCTTCAGCAGAGGTGAAGAAGAATCCATCAAAGTGCCTCAGGCGCACCAAAAAATTAAAATTTGGAATCCCACCTAATGCCAAAAAGATGCCACTGACCAACGATTTCTAAGGTGTCAGTTATGTTTGCCTTGGAGAGCCATGCACCCTGGCCACCTAGTTTTAATTGTTAAATAGCATTGTCAACAGTAGCGTAATGAAGAGAAAATGGCTTGGGTGAAATGAGGCTATTAATTCTGGTGGCCATGCCCATCGGACCAGTATGGAAGACTGGGAATGGAGAGGACTCGAATGGGCTGGCAATGTATCCTTTATTTTCTTCTTTCTCTAACAACTGAGAAACCGTTTCTCAATCTTTTAATGGGGACTGGAGATTTTTTGTCACGTAAGTAGCCTAATAGTTGGAGATGTGAGCACTACGGCATCCCTAAGCCCTAAGAGAAGGTGGTAGATCAGGATGAGAAGACAGTTCACACTGAATATTTACTAGTGTGGAGAACCATGTCGCTTCTCTTGCCATCTCACTCCATCTGGGATGGAGTTATGCACTGGGGGCAGAATGACCCAAGGTAAGCGTCTTTTCAACTTCTACAGTTGTGAAGAAAATGCAGTTGGGGTGTTAGCAAACATTTTCGTTGAAAGTAATGCAGATTGGCATGTTATTGAAAAGATGCAGCTAGCCACGACGGTCAGATGCAGCTGGAGAGGGAAATGCTGTGAATGACGTAGAGATAAAACCCCAGATGGTGGAGACTGAAACAGCACCGTGGGAGGAAAAAAGTGAGTGGTGTGACCTGTATTCTTGCAGGTAATGCAGTAAATGGCTTGGGAACCTCCAACAAGCATGACTAGTAATTCAGTGTCCAAAACAGACCAGTTCAGACAAGTGTTTGATTGGGAAATGTTGAGAGTTGCTTTGCTGGAGAATTATTTATGGTACTGATATTATTATATTATCCATATTTAAGATGCAGGTCGCCAATCAATGCCAAATAGGAATCAAATTCTTGCCTTCTCTCTAGACAGAGCAGATCATGTCACAGTAGATACTGGAAGCTACTAGAAACTCTCCAATGGATAAGTTCTTGCTTAACCGTGGATCTGCAGACTTAGTGACCGCTGTGGTGATCTTTTTGTCACACTTGAGGGGGATGATAGGATGAGGCTCACAAGATTACCTTGGAGGATTTCAGACCTAAGACAAGCTGATATATTTGCGGGCCAACCTAGTGAAGGGGCTGGGACAGCAGAGGCCAGAGAATGTTAAGAGGCTTGAGTCAGAATGGATGTGAAGGCTGGTTGAACAAGGGGGCAGGCTGCAACATGGAGGCCTGGGTGCCCACGAGGGTCACTGATGATGAGGCAGAGGCTGAAGCATTTTCCAGAGACTTAAGGCGTGAGTTGATGGCTTGGATGGCATTAGACTGCATGGTGGCGATCAGGGTGTTGTGTGCAGCATGGTGCAGCCTGGAGTAGCAGATGAGGCTGGGTAAAAAAGAGAACGAGTAGAAGAAGAGCTGTTTCTCCTCTTAGGGCTGAGGAGCCTAAGAAGCTAAATTCTTGGGCCTTTTGCAGCCACAAGCAGGCACAGAGGGGGGACCATTCATCTTGAATGGGAAGTAGCGTATACTCAGTGGGATCACTGGGGACTGCTTGATCTGCCAGCTCATGGAGCTGGGAGAGAGGGAGGCCTGGAGCTGGAGTAATGCTGCAATCTTTTAGCTGGGACAGTGGAACTTCTGATTCATCTGGAGGGCAGCCACCATGAAGAGCTAAGCAAGCGCTCCTGTGCTGACCGCCAGAGGTGGATGTGGCCAGCAGATTATCAGTGCTGGGGTCGTGATCTTCCAGGAGAGGATAACTGTCAGAATCAGACGTCAGCTTAGCTACCAGCAACTAGAAACTGAAAAAGGTAATGCAAACGTTTGCCATCTGACTTTGAAATGAGAGCTGATAGCAGCAGAGAGAGGAGCAGTTTTAAAGTTTGACAGCAACCTCGCAGAGGTCATGGCAAAATCTGATTAGTTTAACTAAGAGTGAACATCTTCAGTCAGCTGATTGAGTAGAAAGAGAGAGGGAGAGAGAGAATATAAATAAATAGAATAAGCTTGAAGATAGTCTTCCTGGTTGAACTTTCACTAAACTGCATTAAACTGTAGATATAAAAATTACCCTACTGTCACTCATCTTCATAATTTCTGTCAAGGTGACAGAACAGGTTCACTACGCTGAATTTCACAATAAGATAGAAGATCAGTTTGCTCTGTTGCCGAGCCTAAAATCTGTTTTTAGAGAAAAAACCCAGCAAATATGTAAAGGCAGCAGAGCTGAATGTCACCCAGGTAATAATACAGACAAATTGGCCTGAACCAAATCAGCTTGGAGATTCAGCCCTGCTGCTAATTAGAGCTGGGGTTATTGCTGACTGGAAGAACAGTTAGAGAGAGAGAGGGAGGGAGAGAGAGAGAGAGAGATAGGTTCTTTTAATTCAATCTTTAGCTTTAATAGTAATGTTTAATTTGTCATGAGGAAGGTGATGTTTCATAAAGGGCAGCCAGGGCTCATGTTTAATTGGGGTGAACTAGGAAGCTGTTAATAAGTAGGATGAACAGTGATGGTGTGGCAAAATTTTATTTTTATTTACCATGAAATAGGAAGGCATCAGGTGTGATCAACCTTGAGGAAAAAAATGATATATGATATAGATAGATATAGGGTATAGATATAAGGAGAAGAATAGATGAATCACTGATTGGTTTTAATTGATGGGTATTTTTTTGGAAGAAAATCTGTCATATAAATCATATTATAAGTAGATATAGAGACACAAGAAAACATGGCATATGTTTGGTGTAATGGCACAGTAAGTCTGAATTGCTGCTCTGAATGTTTGGAAATAAAAGAATATCACCAAGTGTGTTCCGCTGTTTTTCTCCTCTGATCTCTGACACCAAAGAATAATTTATGAATATTAACCAAGCCAAAGAAAACTAAAAAAAGTTTTAAACTTCTTTCAAGAAACCAGTGCCTTTGCTTGAATCCAGCTGGTGGACACACATTTTACCCTTTGTAACATTCCAAAAGTTTGCTTATAATTAGCTGAATGGAAAAAATTAATTGGGTGATGGACAGAAAGGTCAGCCGGGATTAAGTGTGAACAAAGTTTTGTGCTGTTCTTAAGTGAGGAGACCATTTAGATTGGATTGACTTTATTGTCCACCTCAGTGGAAATTTGTCTTTGGCTTCTCCCAAAGCACAGCAAAGTTACATACAATGCACATAACACAGTACACCATTAAGAAAATACAGAATATCCGGTATACAATATACAATAGTGTATATATAAATATATATATATATATATATATATATATATATATATATATATATATATGTATATATAGTGCAAATGGGCAGGTAACAGCAAATAAGTTATATAAATAATATATGAGAGCAAATCTTATAAAAATAGCAAGTGCTCCCTGATGCAGACATTCTATGTCCGAAGCCTGTGCAGCATAAGGAATAAAACACTTGCATATGTTCTGGCTGGCTCTTGGGACCCTAAATCGACGGCCAGACAGGAGCAGCTCAAACTGCGTAGTGGGTGTGAGGCATCAGTTATATGGTTAGCCTTTCTGTGTACAGCACTGTCAAATATATTGCAAAGTTGTTTTTGTGACTTGCCGATCACCTTCACTGCTAACAATTTTTGAGAGCTTTGCTCTTCACACTCAAGTTGCCATACCATGCTGTTATGTTAAATGATAAAATGCTTTCAATCAGGTTTCTGTTCAGCCAGGATTCTGGTTCACTCACTGGAAAACAGCAGAACTTTTGGAGAACTGATTTCTGTATTAAAGGAGTAATCTCATTTCTTGAAACACCAATCTTCTAATAAAGCCTCAAAGATGTAGATGTATGCTGTTAAAAATATTTAAATCTGCTCTATGGATCAAATGACTGTGTATCTGAAAGGGGTCGCTTGTAATAAAAAACCCATAGAGAATTATCAGTCATCTCTGCAGCTCCCCTCAGCAGTATGGATCACCGAAGCGTTTTCCAGGTCATTGTTTTGGTTCACTCTCACCATCTGGCTGACAAGCCAGATGTCGTTTCATGAGTTGGAGGGGACCAAAACCGAGTTAAAAGGAGAGTGAATTTTGGACTTACATTCATCAGGTTGCCAGACACATGGCTCCAAATGAATGCTAATGTTTCTCTGTGTCTGCTGGACATGTAAAGAGGCAACTGTTTGCTAACAAGTACACCATATCAACTTAAATAGTGAGCATACTGTATGCCAGTGTTGTGCTTACAGCTCAAAAAAATCAGTTAATGCAGGTTTAACCGTCCAGCAGCTATATAGAGCCGCTCCTACTGTTAGTTAGCTTATGATTTACTTTAACATGCTGTAAAGTGTCGGCATGCTCACTATGCAGAGCCAACTACGCAGAGATAATTTTGTGGGCCAATCCTGTTATCGTAATAGGAATGTATTGGAAAGGATTGTAGGGTTGCCATCTAGATCGTTCACTGGCAGAATTTATCTAGGTAATGAAGTGCTTGCTTCTCCCACACTGCGCACCAATGAGGCACTTAAAGGAATAATTCAACGTTTTGGGAAATGCGTTTGTTAGTTTTCCTGCTGAGAGTTAGATGTTTGTACAGTAAATATGAAGCTATAGCCATCAGCCAGTTAGCTTAGCTTAGGATAGAGACTGGAAGTCGGGGGAAACAGCTGGCTTGGCTCTATCTAAAGGTAACAAAATCCACATACCAGTCCCCTACCAGCTCACTAATGAATATGTCAAATCTTGTTTGTTTAATCCGTAAAAAAAATTGAAGTGTAAAAATGACAATTTGCCATTTTATGGGGAGTTTTGTGCCAAACTATTTCTGCGAATAAGAGTATTTCCCAAAATGTCAAACTTTTCCTTTAACCTCCAACTGCTCCAGAGGCTTCACTGTGCATGGTCGAAGTAGGGCATCGCTGAAAACAATGAACGTACTCCAATAGCAAAAAAGCCAAAAACGTGTAGTTCTTTAACATTAAATGATGAACCATTTGTTCGACTTTACAGATATTTTCATACTGATGCTACAGTTCTGCAAGTGAATCATCATATTCCACCATTTTCATAAAAATGCTACTAAACTGAGTCAGATTTGTTTCACCGCTGCTCTTAGAACCATGTGGTTCAGATGGTAAAAAACAAACATGCTCATCCATACTGGTTTATATGTATATCTATACTGATGGAATCACAACTCATTTGTGTGATTCAGAGGAAATACGTTGGCCTATATTCCAAACAAACACACAAACATGTCCATACATATCTGTGTGCTGCCCATTAAACTGAGAATGTTGGGATCCTGCGTTTGTGCCCACTGCGAGAATGTATGTGTGTGTATGCGTGTGTTTGGAAGCAGGGGATTGGCTTGTTGGCTGCCTGAGGCTACAGCTCTAAAGTGTGTGAAATGAGGGAGTAGCCAACGGTGGGCCCTTGGCTATGAAGCAGCATTGAAGAGTATGTGTGTGTTTATGGATGTGTGTGTGTGTGTGTGTCACATACATATCAGACATATGTCAAATTCACTGACACATCTGCTGATGTGAGTGACACTGAGCCTGGAGGCCCTCTCCATCCGTTCCCTCCCCCCGTATTCCCCCTGACATGGAACAGTCCTCCATTTGGTCTGCAGGGTAATGAGGCAAACCGATGAGACAGAGGGGGGTTTCGAGGTTCAGTCAGGTGTCAAACGTACTGGGTGCCTTAACTACAGTACATGAAGTCATAATAAATACAGTTAGTTATTTATATGTTTTTGTACAAACTACGATTTCAAGTTTTTTTTTTACTGAATGGAATTTGAAACAAATTTTCTCTGTTTTTTCTGATTCCTCCCTTCTTCTTTCTTTATCACTCATTTCCTTCATATGTTAGTTCTTCACAATTATGTACATAATATATTCTTTTTAATTTTTTTCATTTATCTTACCATTCCTCACATGTATCCTTTCTTCACTCCTCACTGTCTTTCTTTCTTTTCTTTCCCCTTTTTCAGCTAACTTTCCTTCTTTGCTACCTCCCTTCTTTTCTCTCGTCTCTCTATCCCTTCCTTACTCCCTTCCTTCCCTCTACTTTCTCTTTTTACTTACCTCCTCTGCTAACTTCCTTCCTACTGGTACTCCTCCCTCATTCCCTTCCACAGTGTCTTCTTTCCTCTTTTATTTAATATTATTTTATTCTTTCCTTTCTTCATTCCTTCCTTGCATTTGCTGAGCATTTAGTTGGATTTCCTCTCACTTTCCTGCTTTCCTCCCTTCATGCCTCAGTTTCTTCCCTCATTCCTCTCCACCTATTCTCCCTTCCCTCCCTTCTTTCCTCCCTTTCTTCCTTCTTCTCTTTTTTCATTCTTTTTCTTAATTTTTTCCCCTTTCTTGCATTTTCTGTCCCTCTCTTGTCTGTTCTTCTCTGCTCATTTCCTTTCTTAACCATTTTTCTTTATTTTCCTTCTTTCTCCAATTATCCCCCTCTGCCCCTATGCTTTGCTTCCTCCCCTACACAATAAGATCTTTTTAATGATCAGGGAAGGTGTGATTTTAATTCATTTTTTCTTTGTTGCTTTCTTAAACATCCTATAGATGGTGCTATTGCCCATGACTGAAAGTCCTCAGGAATATTCCCAGCCCTCTTTCTCTTTTGTTGAAGGGAAAATCTCTTTCATTATCTTCTTTTACTGTACCTCTGATTGCTGGATGTGCCTCAAACAAGGATGTAACAAATGATCTAACACTGATGAGGCTTCCTTCTCTCACCCACAAAAGTATAAAAATGCCACTCTGCTTGTATGGAAAGGCTATTCAAAATTTGCTCTGTATCTGATGTCTGTGAGCTGAGGATCCAAAGAAATGTGTTCTCTCTCTTTGTGAGATAGTATGATGCAAGTTGAGCTTTCTTATACAGAAAATCAGATTACACGTCGATGCTTGAAACTAATGTCTGTTCTCTCCTTTTTTTCCTGTTTTTTATTTGGAAGTGAAAAGGTGACATTTTAAAGCAATTATTGTCAATGAAGTCATGACTGCAGTCATAACCTCAAGCGTCTCCGAGAAATCCAAATACAATTTTCTTACTTTATTCTGCATTTTTTTTCTGTTATTGTTAGTCTATTTTTTATCTGAGTTCAGGGTGTGCAGTTAAATGATCAATAATTTTTGTATTTTAAGTTTTCCTCGAAGTGTTGTGTTACTGTACATCGAGCGCTTCCATTTCATTGGAACGATCATATGGAACAGATGGTAAATCCTCAAAAATTGTTCCTAAAAGTTAATCACCATCTGTCATTTGGATATACTTCAACATCAGGTTTTCCTTACTGTTGTAGCTGCATTCAAAAGTGTATCCTCATTTCGTTGAAGTTTGGTACAACTGCCGTGAGTTGCCATGTATCTCCGAATTTAGATAAACGGACGAATTAAGTGTTCCTTCGTTCCATTCTCATACTTCTAAATAAACTATTTAAAACCTCATTGGTTTTTCTGAAAAATGCTTTGTCACAAAGCTGGAACGTGGCTGTTTTTATTAGTACGTGAAAAGTTTATACATGAATGGTTTTCACAGGACAGCAACATACTTTTACTAATCTTACTTTTATTATTATTTTACTAAGTTTAAAGTAGTATATTTTCTGTAGCAAAAGTATAATAAAATACAGATTTTCCAGACAAATCACGATTAGAACATTTTGCAAAATAATCACAATATAGTTGTACAACCCTACTATAATTAATTTCTGTATGTCAAACCACAGGTGCACTCCAGAATATTAGAGACAGAGAAAGAAACAGATTAACAGATGCAGAGCAAATGTCTCATATGACTATCTATTCAATACCATAAGAATCAGTGGAAATAAACTTTTTAATTTAAATTACTGTATGAAGTATCACTGCATAACACAGATGAAGGGGTCAAATGAACAAAGGTATTTCCTGTCTAAACCACGTCACCATCCAAACCCCAAACACAAAGTCATTTCTATGCAGTGCGTGGAGCCCCGGTAACCATTTTACCTGCCACTTGGCGAACAGATAAGAGGCGCTTGCATATTCATAAGAGCAGATAAGAGCTACCCATGCAGCTCCCTTTAATTGAGAATGATGGAGAGGGATGGAGGGATGGAGGGACGTCGGAGTGCAGGAGAGGAGGGTGGAGGAGGATGGGGAATGATAACCCGGTACTTGCCTTGATGCATTAATTGAGGGTATTAGAGGGAGGGATGGATGGACTTGGAGGTGGTGGTGGTGGGCGGGTGGTGGCGGAGTACCACGGAAATGCCAGCAGTGCCAATAAATCACTCCCCGCCGGTGATTGACTCTGCAAATGTAGTCTGGAAAAGGCCGGGGAAGTTGGAAGGAATCAATCAAGGCACTCCCAAAACTTTTCAACCCTCTCACTTCTGAAGCAGTCCAGTGGATAAAAGGTTATCATCATAACTGGGCAGGAGGGTCCGCGACCTGGACACACTTGGACTTATAGCTTTTCAAGGACAGTTTATTTTCACAGTTGAAGCATTATAGGGACCATGGGAGTCCATTGTGAGGTATTTTGAAGAATCAGGCAATATGGTTCAGCAGTATTTAGATTAAACCTCTATGATCTTCAGGGGAAAGTGAGTCATTTAAGCAGCTGATAGTAATGGGATGCAACGAATAACCATAGGATGTAAATAACAAAGAAAAATGTTATGTATGACAAATTCATTTCAACACTTAAACTGATAAAATTCTGTTTCAACCTCAGTCCAATTTTCGTAGTTTTGGCTATCATGGCTATCAATCATGGGTATCAGTTAGGCTGCCATTTTACTCACAGATTTTGGAGGGAAAAAATGGCACTCCAGTAATCTAGTATTACATCTCCTTAATTAAAGAATCTTTTCAGGTTGCAGACATGCAGTAGATCCTATTTCTGTCTTTCTAACAGAAGGTCGGAGGGCCACAGCTATGATGCTATTATGGGATGTTGGGAAACGAACACAGTCTCTTTGACCTGCTTTACCAGAGGTGGCCCCCATGTCTCAGACTCTGTCTCCACCACCAGCACCACTGCTGCTCTGCCCTGCTGTATCCAGGGAGGCTGTGTGTGTGTGTGTGTGTGTGTGTGTGTGAGAGAGAGAGTTTTGTTTGTTTGGACTGTGTTTTCTATGCTAGTCTGTGTGTGTGTGTGTGTGTGTGTGTACGTCTGTGAGTGTGTGCATGTGTGCTTTTTCTGGTACTGGGCGTGTGTCCCTTTATTGTTTGCACACTACTGTGTCTGTGCGTGGTTGAGTGTGTTTGTGATAATATGAATATGCCTGGATGTTTGTGCGTTTTTTGTGTGTGCCTCCACCAGGGTTTATATTTCCAATGTGTGTGTTCATGAATGTAGTAAGCGTCCACCTCTAGTTCTGTTTACTGTCTACTAGCGTGCACGTGAGTATACCTACATGTAGTGTCTGCTTTTGTGTGTGTGCGTGATTGTGTGTGTGTGTGTGTGTGTTTCAGAGATGCCATTGTTTGGCCTCTGGAGGTTTCATTAAGGCCCAGTGTCCAGAGGTAAAAAGTCATTCATCTCCCCTGTTGTGAAGTGGCAGCTCTGGGCTCCGTCCCTCACTCCCCCACCTCCTCTTCCACCTCCATCTCTCCCTCTTCTCTATCCTCCCATCTCTCCTCTCCTTTCATTTTTCTTATGTCCTCAGCCACTCTTCCTCTGTCTCTCTGTTCATCTGCTCCCCTCATTTTTTTCCATCACTTTCTTGCAAAAAATCAAGTCTTATGAGTCTAGAGAAAAGACTGAAAAAAAAGGGAAAAAAACAAGTACAGAGGAGGGAGCGAGAGGAGTGTTTGATGTCTTTCAGACGGACCGGCCTGTCTAATGAATCCTTCACTAGTCCGCTATGAGATCAGCTTGTCTTCTCCTGTTTCTTTTCTTTTTTGCTCTTTTTTTGCCTCTGTGCACATTAATTAGAGCTGTCAAAACTTAAGTCTCTCCCTCTTTCTCTCTTTTTCCCTTTTTATTTTGTTCCTTCAAGTGGCTGAATGGGATACCGTTAATTAAAAAGATATCAGATCATAGAGGCCCCCTGAGCACTGGAACCGTCTGGGCCCTCGCGTCCCGACAAGTCGAGACATCATGTTTTTTTTTTTTGTCCGTACACACTCCAAAGAAATTCTGGTCCCTTTTGTCCGCAAGTTACAGCGATGGATTGAAGTTCACAGGGTAGGAGACGGGAGGGTGTGTGTGTGTGTGTGTGAGTGTGCGTGTGTGTGTTGAAGTACTGTGTTGATAAAAGCATCTTTTTTGTATTTAATTGCGTCTCAGCTTTATGAAAGTGTGGACTTCTCTTCTGATGAGGACTTCAGAAGGTTCACTGTTTTAAGTGGCATATCTTTACTGACAGAGCAAAGTGCTGAACGAAAGACACTGAGAGCACTACCTTCTCCTTTCTGTGTGTGTGTGTGCACATGTACAATAAGAGAGTGCGAGTGTGAGAATGCAAGTTCGTGTTTATGGGTGTGTATACGTGTGTAGACATCTGTTTAACAAAAAAGAGAAAAGTATGTCAGTGACTTCTCATGTTGGTATGTGTGTGTGTTACTTGCAGTAACATATAGAAGTGGCACAGTGAAATTCATATAAGAAATCCTGCAAAATAGGTAGTGCTGGTAGCTCTATTTGCAAGGCTAATTAGTGCGAGCTACTGTGGCTGGCACACTAGCTGGTAACATGCTAGCCCTACTGTAGCAGCCACAACATCTTTTTAAGGTAGCAGACTTGCTAAATGACAGTTACCGAGCGAGCAAGCTTGGTGCTAAACAGACCAAAAAAACGAAGGTTCCTTGACTTTTCTTGCAGACAAACACCAATATACTTTCAGTATTTTGCCATAAACTCATTGTGTGTATCCTAACAAACATGTTGAATGGATTTCCTTCCTCATAAAGCATTCACAAAGCCAATTTTTTTTTAACAGTTTTGAGACTGTGCGCCTAGTTTGCGAGCTGTGGCAGTGTTTTTTTAAATCTTTTCCTTCTTTACTGACACATAGCTGTTTCTTGGCACATTACCACCAGCAACCATCGATCCGAGAAATATTGAACTGTGAGCACGAGTGTATTGTGTCACCTGTGTGCTTCTGCATGTGCATGTGAGTTCTTGTTTGGCTGCACAAGACACAAACTAACCAGATAATAAAAAAACAAACTGCTGTGTGCGGTACTAATGGTGAAAAACTCCACACAGTACCCTAACACAGTTAATCCACAGATACAGTCTTTGTACCATCAACTCCTCTCTCACGGCACAAACCATAACTTTTTTCTGGAGTAGTTTAAAGGTCAGCACCGAGAGCTTGCAACAGCACAAATTTATGTGACCTCACCAAAATTGAATTCTATGTTAAAGCTACGGATTCATGTGTATTTATGTTTGGAGCCCATTATCAGGCCCATTACGTAGAAATGAACTGATTTCATTTAGAAATTTGCTGGTGCAAATGCTGGTGTGCCCTGGCCCTTAGCCTACCAGTATGTGTGTTTGTAACTGTCTGCATCTGTGCATATGACTAATACATGTGAGTAACTTGTCATTGGTTATTGATATTGATGTATGGTTCTCATACACACATTCACACACACACACACACACACACACACACACACACACACACTGTTGTGTTGTGAGATCAGTAATTTGTAGTTAATCATTTGGGCTGAAGAGGGATGAGGTGGGGTGAAAGAGAGGGGTGAACCCCCCCTTTCCCTCCCTGCCTTCTCAACAGCATAGTGGCAGTGGAGAAGCACAGAGACAAATGACGCACATATAAATATACACACACACTCACACACACCCTCCATG
Source organism: Oplegnathus fasciatus (assembly GCA_003416845.1). Lineage (NCBI taxonomy): Eukaryota > Metazoa > Chordata > Actinopteri > Centrarchiformes > Oplegnathidae > Oplegnathus > Oplegnathus fasciatus. The sequence continues at coordinate 1,072,171 of NTHP01000023.1, forward strand.
CAGAAACCTAATTAATTTTGTGCAGTGTTTCAGAATTGATTGTGGTCATTCCTAGTTCTAATTTTTCATCTGGTTTTCAAGGGCTTCCTTCTTTCTGTCATTCTCACTCATCTGTATTCCTCTTTAGTGTGAGTGTGTGTATGTGTGTGTGTGTGTGTGTGTGTGTGTTACTGTATATATCAAAGTGTACTTGCATTTATTATAGAATGTTGAATTTGATTGAATAAGTTCTGTTTTCTGATGCTTACCTACGTGTGTGCATGTCTTTCCTGAGGAGACTTTTCAGGTAAACACATGTTTTCAGTTACCGAGAAAGCCAAAAACAAACAAGGTTTAATGGGTGTAACGTGAAATGTCTCAGTTTACATGTGAACATTTCACATTTCAAGGTTAGTAGAACTTGTCTTTATAATCTACATTCACATGAGAAATGTTTCAGGTCACGTGTGAAATTATCTTTTTCACACATTAAAGATAAGATCTTGCTCACAGGGGCGGGCTGAAAGCAATGCAGCAATGCACCGAAGCGCAATTTTCACTGGGACTGTCTCATTTTACTACAAACAAAAACTTGAACCATCTAAATATGTTGAAAGCCGCTTTAATCATATAAACTTTCAGTTCTAAAATGTTGATCATTTAGAAATTTTGAGACCAAATAACCAGTAACGTACCCTAATGAAAGCTGCAATACTCACATAATGAAGTTAGCTGACACTCAGTGATTTGTACTTTTATCATGCTGCATGATAAAATCAATCAGTATTGCATACTGCAAAGCATACTTTTCTGCACAGTGTTGGTGTTGGTGCACATTTCCGGATGCATCTCTATTTTAAAGGCTGTGTCACTTTAAGAAAACCTGTTAGCCCTTAGAAATGAAGGAAATTAATGAATCTGATTACGGCTTTGTCTAATAGTTTATGCATCACAATTTCCTGTTTTTAATCACTACAGTAGGGCTGTGCAGCCCAAGGGCACTGTTTTAATTCTTTTGTGTTACCAGCAAAAGCAGGGGGAAAAAAATATAAGATTAATAATTGTTTTGCCAGGGTCTAATAACAAGCAATAAAAACCAGCCAACCAGAATGCTGCCACCATACCCAGTCTGGGTGCTATTATTAGAAACCCTCTTTTCATATGTGTTCTCTTTTTTCTTCTTTTTTAATCTTTTTGGTCCATTTTACATTGCCACTGATCATATTGAATGGTTTTTCAATTCTGATAAATATTTGAGTGTGCTTATGAAAGAGGCTAATGTTGTCACATGAATAGAGAATGATCTTTCCTTCATGCTTCGTTATGATTTCTCACCTCTGGCCAATGACGGGCAGGCTGAGCAGACATTTAGCAGGAACACATCACAGCTGATGTGCACCTGCTCTTTAATACCTTATGCATGAGTGTATGAGTGAGTCTGCAGGTGTGCGTGTGTGTGTAGAAAGGCTGGACCTGCCTGTGTGTGTGTGAGTGTTTAAGAGTGTTTCATGTAATAGAAGGACAGAGAGTGACAAGAGTGCCTCGCTCACATGGCGCCATATTGGAGCTGACATCGTATCAGTAACTCAGCCTTAAATGCTCTCTCACTCTTTCTTTTCTCTCGCTCTCCCTCTCGCCACTACATTCTCATCATCTCCCTCCCTTCTCCTTTCCGTTGTCTTTGCCTTTCATTTAAAGTAGGACACTTACAGCACTCATATCTACTAGCAAACTTCACCACTTCCGCTATGTCTTGCTAAAATGATGAAGAAATATGACACATTTAACATTATATGTCTGCACGTTTGTGCCCAAATCCAGCCATAGGTAACACTGGCAAATTAAAAATGCTAAGGATGCTTTGGGGCCGGAGGCCGAACACACAGGTGTAGCCAGCAGTGAGCTAGCTGTTGCTATCCTAATTAGCTCATAGAGCAGAGCAGTCTTGGCAGCAACAAGAGAGGAGGAAAACTGAAGCCAAATGCATGGCAAACAACACCATTCAAAACCAAGGTCAACATCAATGCTGCATTTTTGAAAGGTGAAGAGGTTGTAGAATTTTCTTAACCCAAAGAGACCACCAGACAAGCCTTTTTTGAATACAATGACAAACATGCTATTTGTATTTTGCCATTTTTGTATATTCAGTAGTTGGCCATAAACTAAAGTATTGGACAGAATGATTTGGACCAGATGATTGCTCTAGCTAAAAAGGCAGCAGATCAAAGTTATTGAATTTATCCTCTGGGGATCATGAATGTGTGAACCAAATTTAACAGCAATCCATCCAATAGTTGTCAAGATATGTCAATAAAGAACTATAACCTCAACCTCACGGTGGTGCTAGAGGAAAAGTCAGAGAATCCCTAAAGTCGTTATAATGTATCCTCAAGGGACCTTGAATATCTCTTCTAAATTCCATGGCAATCCATCCAGTAGTTGTCGAGATATTTCTTGCTGAACAACAAATGTCAACCTCATGGTGGCGCTGGAGGAAAATTCATGGGAACGCCAAAGCCAGTAGGATTCATCCTCTGGGGATCATGAATATCTGTATGAAATGTCTGCTGAAATATTTAAGTCTTGACCAAAGTGGAGCCATTCCTCGAGCCAAGCTGCTAGCAAGGCTAAAAACGATTCATACAACCATTTTCTAATCTACCGCCTTTTTGGAAAGTTTAGTCATATCAAGCCGCTTTCACATCTGTTTGGTTCATTTGGTCCAGACCAAGGGAGAAAATAATTAATTGTTGCTTTTTAGTACTTGTCTGTTACAACATGCTTCAGATCCATTTCTATCGTTTCATCTTTTGGCCACAAAATGTAACTGTGGCCATAGTACTCATTTCACAGATAAGACCTCCCAACAAATTGTCTTCCAGAGGGAGTGAATACCTGAAAAGCCTCCTGTTTTCCTGCTTTCCACAGTGTGGTGGGTGTTCTAGCCTGGTGGTGGTGAGGTCCATCTGGAAATGCTCAGAGCGTCCTGTCTCATAGCTGCTGCCATTACCTCGCACAGTATTTCACTGTTTTATGGACACGACCAGCTCTGGAGCTGTCTTTCTCCCTTTGGAGCGTCTTTGGAAACATCAGCCAGCTTTTTATTTACAACCTCAGAGCCAGGCCTGTTCCCTACTGTGGGAGGTGTGTGCATAGTGAATATTCTATGATTCAGGCCTATCAGCTCACAGATTTCAAGAAAAGTAGGAATGCATGTGTGGTGTATGGATCTGTGTGCACAGCTTACTTGTGTCAGAGGGCCCCCTGTGGCCACAGTGTAAATTTACTGAAGTTTTCTAGGCTTTACATTTCACGTTCGAGCTTTTTCATGACCCAAATCTTTGACTCCTACCAGGTTTGTTCAATTTTTTTTTTTTTACAACTCAACATTTCAGGAACATATATTAAAGTTTGACTAGGTAGTATTGTACCACTCCAGTCCCGAGGTTTGAATGACCACATCTACAGGAAAGCAGTCTGGAAAACCTGACAAGACATTCCATTTTGTCTGGTCGTGTTATTTATCTATTTTACTGTTCCACTTTAACATTTCCACTATAGCTCCAAAGTCACTCAACTGTACTGCACATTTTATAACAATTGAAATCAAATTTATTGACTCAACCAACAGACCGAACTAATCTCTAGCCTAAAACCACGAGGCTACCAAGCTACCAAATGAACTACTACTAACCTAAAGGTCCCTCACCCAAAAGGACACAAGAAGCTAAACTGTTGCCTTATGTGGCACTCCCATTTTCCTGTCATACACAATGCTATTGCTAAAATATAAGTAAGAAACAAATAGGAAGAAATAGAGAACATTAGATTTTCATGATGGTGTACAAGTTGTTTCGGAAGCTTTTGGTAATGTACCTTGGCAATGTATATTCATTTTTCTTTATTCTCCTGATGATAATGAACTTCATAGCTTTGACATCTCCTTTCATAACAATCACTTTTACAGATCTGATGCTTTTTTCCCCTCCTCTTGTGAGATTATGGTAAAATACCTGACCAACACTCTCTCCACTCCTTCCTTTAAAATTTATTTATCGTATGCTTTGTTTGCCTTTCCTCTATTTTCCTCATCTTTGGTTTAAATTGTATTCTGAGGTGTGTCGATAAGTGTTTTCATGCTTGTATTTTGATTATTTATGCATTTGGAGTAATTTTTTGAGTGTCTAATCGTCTCTCATGTTCCTGTAATTTGACACCTTTTGTGGTTAATGCAGCGTGTAGCAATTGTATAAAGATGCTACTTATTGTGCTGTTTGTTACATCTTGTGCTGACAGTGTGTAGGAGTTCACTTTTTAGTTTCTTAAATTAGATTTCATTAACATTCACACCAGTCTTACAGGTTCAAATTAGATGATCTACTCTTGTGCACCTACATAGAAGGAAAATTCTGTGGAAAAACATGGAATTTTGAATACTCTTGAGTAAGTGGAATGTGTGGAAAACACACTGTAGGAAAACATAATCCAGTAAAACCTCCAACAAGTTATAAAATCTTTACTTAACTGTAAAATCACATAATATTCCCTGACTTGCCCGAGAAGTGTATACAATACACCTGTCTATGTTCCATCAGATTCCATAAATCCAATGACCAGTGACCCGTGGGATCCCTGATGGTATGACATTGTTTGTGTGTGTGTGTGTTAATATGTACATGAAAATCTACCCGTGTGCATACATTCATGTGACTGTGTATACAGTGTGTAGAATGTAGGGTATGAAAATACGTTGTGTGTGTATTTGTTTGCATATTGTATGTGTGGTTATATGTGTACGTCTCTCCATCAACGACACTTCATTGTGTGTGTGCAGGTGTGTGTGAGACATGCTAGCAGCCCCACTTGGCCAGCTGACAGGCCACTGTCTGATTATAAAGGCACTTTACTGGTATTAATATTAATGCCACTCCATTTTATTCAGGATGTCTGCCTGCCACTCCGATGAGACTGCACTTTACCGCTTTAAATGGTGTGTGTGTTTGACAGGAGGTGTGTGTTTGAGTGTGGCTGCGTATGTGTGTGTACATGCATACTGATTCATGTGTGTTTGCCGGTGTCTCTCCGGCATAAATGCAGTTGTCAGAAAGAAAGAATCCTTCTAGTCCATTAGCACCAGGGCAGTTTTAGACTTGACCCCCTCTTGTAATAAAATTATCTTAATTTCTCCACTGAATGTTTTCCTCAGTAGTAGTAAAACAGATAAAGAAATATTTTGTTTGTCCCCATGCAGAAACACACAAAGTGTGCAGGGAATCAGATTTTTCTTTACGTCAGATCGGACGGCATCTGTAACTTCTCGGTGTCCGTAACTCATGATGAGTTAGATAAACATCCTCTCAGGGTTAAGGTCACACTGGAGGGGCACTTGGGTTTCCCTAAAGAGTACTTGGGAGGGAAGGCTCCCAAGTTTTTCCACCATTCACTTCCTTTTCTCTATGATCACTATTATTGTCTTTCAATAATAGCCACAATTAAAAAAGACACAATTAAGATTAAGATAATTTTCTCTCTCTGTTCTCCAAAGTACAAATCTGTGATTTGATTGCAACTGATAGATGCTACCTGCTAACCAAGGCAAACACAGATTCCTGCAGTGCTGCACAGAGAGATTGATCAAATGACTATATTATGAGCATGAAGTCATCTATCTATGCCAACAGAGGCATAGATACAGGCCAATGACAACACTTGTGTTGTGCAAGCAACTACATTAGTAGCCAAAATAAGTGATCACAGAGTGATGTGGAGATGACAGAAATTTGTCCTTCCTGTTCACAGCACACCACAGCATTTTTAGATTTTTCCACCCCGGGACTTTTATTGAAAGGCAAAGTCTGGGGGGAAATGTGCAAAAGGAGAAGGAGTCGGTTTAGTGTGGATGGAAGGCCAACACACAGAGGACAAGAGGTGTTTTCAAATTTAGCCGGGTCAGGGTATCATCGGATAACCCATAATTCATTTGTAATTCCAAAACGAAAACACCCGTAAATCTGTTATTTGTTTCAAAACCAAAAACAGAAGTCACGTGTTTTTTTTGTTTTTTGTTTACAAATGAAAATCGAGAAAGCCAAAATCAAAAAAATGGTCCAGTTTTGTTTTTTGCAAATTCCTTTTTTTATTCATCATTTGAGACAGACAGTAGTACTGCGGACAGACAGGAAGCAGAAGTGAAGTGTAAAAAAAATCAAAATATAAGCCAAGAGGATGGCCACCCCATAAAAGTGTAACTTTTACAAGCCCAGGGTAACGTTAGAAGATATAAATACAATAAAGAAATAAATAAAGATCTTTTTTTGTTCTTTTCACTTAGACATGTTATAACGTAGCCTATCTTTTAAAAGTGTGTGATATGTTATTTAGTTGCAGAGCGTGAATTAATAGCCAAATTAATTATATGTGGAAATAGTCTGTGTGCTCCTCATTTAAAGTGACCAGCAGAAGTCCCCACGTGTTACCAAATCATTGTTTACTTTCACAATAACTATAGTCTTTTTTTAAAAATAACTTTATAGTCTACAACATAACATACTTCATTTCCACTTCCTGTCTGTCCTATCCGTGGAGACTTCTGCTGGTCACTTTAGACAACACTGTTTGGGAAGAGGCACACAGGCTATTTCCACATATAATTAATTAGGCTATTAATTCACGCTACGCTTATTTCTTTATTTTATTTATTTTATTTATCTTCTAACGTTACCCTGGGCTTGTAAAAGTTACACTTTTATAGAGTGGCCATCCTCTTGGCTTTTATTATGAAATGTTTTACACTTCACTTCTGCTTCCTGTCTGTCTACAGTTCTACTATATGTCCCAAATGATAAATAAAAAAAGGAATTTGCAAAAAAACAAAATTGACCGTTTTTTTATTTTGGTTTTCTCGTTTTTCGTTTGGAAACAAAAACGAGAAAACCACGTGACTTCCGTTTTTCATTTTTGGTTTTGAAACAAATAACAGATTTACGGGTGTTTTTGTTTTGGAATTACAAATGAATTATGGATTATTCGATGATACCCTGACCTAGCCGGGTTAGTGTGGACATGGTCTCAATTAGAGGCTGTAGGAGATTTCAGTGGTAGAATACTTTCAATGTGTTCTGTCATTTTGTTTAAGAACAGACAAAGAGTTTATCTATCAGACAAAGAGCTACCGGTGGCTTTACACAGACACACACACACACACACACACACACACGCTTTCCCCCCATGTGTATCTATCTTGTTTTTCTCTTGTTGTTGGTTGTTGTGTAGGTCGTCCCCTCCTCTGTCTGCCATCTGGGAAGTCTCTCTCTCCATCCATTATGGCCGTCCTGGGACAGAAACCCTTCAACACCAGCATCCCCCCGCAATCCCCACACATATAAACATGTAGATGCACACTTACACACACACCCATACATACCAGCAAACACACATGTACTCTTAAATCCAAGCAAACACAAACTCTGAATGAACCACGCACAGACCAGCAAGTAGTGCACACTAATATAAGAAAAATACCCAAACACACGTACACACATACAGTAATTGTATTACAGTCACTATTGCTGCTTTGCTCACCGTGCATCCTTTGACCGCCTTCTTTTAGCAGATAATTCACAAACAAACAAAAAAAATAAGAAAAACAGAGTTGTTGCCAATACTGTGTATCTTACAGACCTGAGTCAAGTTTGATTTTTGGTGGTATATCTCTCTTGTCCTTGTGGGTAATTGGCTTAAACATACATTACATGGTGTTATGTAGCGTCCAGATTTTTCAGTCCAGATACAGTAGATGCACCAATCTAATCCAAAGAGTTTGCACCAACATCCACCAGTTACAAGAGGACAACTATTTCACATCGGATATGAAATTAAAGCCAAAACTGAGCAACTTTTGAAGAAAGAAAGAAAAAAGAAGAAAAGCATTATTCCTCACAAATAATTCATTAATAAAAAACACCAATGCCAAATTCAATGCACTCAGGGATTTTGTTGCTACATCCTAACAGTACTTGCTACTGGTATGACCAGTAGCTTATGGTGGCTAATATTAGTAAACTTTACATAGCTATTTCTATCTGACTGACAGTTAATTAGCTGACTTGTTACACTATGTTTTAGCTTTTACCATTATGCCGTAATTGCCACTTAATGCCGAAGTACCAACACTTACATAAGATTACTAAGCTGCAGCAGCTTTTCCTATAATTCACAGCTCACTTGTCTCGAGATTGTTCAAATCATTCTTTATATTTGTCAAATGCCTAAATTTTGTACCTGATTTGTGCTGAGTGACTTTAGGAATAACCAGTTTCACCTAACTGAATCTTTGGCTCTATAGTGGTTGTTGAAAGGAAATCTGGGAAATGTAGGAAAGTAAACAAGGCAACTCAAGGTAGATTGAGTACACATACACAAAAGTACTAGTAATAGTAACTTAATAAGACATGATCACAAAACAACTTTTATAAAGTACAGATCAGGCCAGAACAGAACAGATGGATGATATGTGTCAGTGTAATAATAACTCAAGTACTAAGCCTATACAAACCTGTTGCAGAGGACCAACCAAACGTCCTCACTTTGAAGGACTTCTCTCATCTGTCCTCATCTGTCTGTCCTTGTGAACACATCCACCTACTGGTGAGCACCTCTTCATTCTGTTCCTTTCCTACCGGCAGTAGTGAGCTGGAGACAGAGAGAAAGAGAAAGCGAGGTGAGGATGATGGCGATGGCGGGCTGGAGCTCAGTGCAAAGCTCCGGGTTATCAAACTCATTAATCTACATGCCATAGTCCCCGGATGAATAATTGTGCATTGAATTTATCTGCCAGTGTGATAGCTACAGCTCAGCTCTCCCCGCGCCACAACCGACACCGCATTGTGTTCGGCCTTGTAATTATTACACGCTTTGTCTTTGCTTGGGGTAAAGGCGGGTTGGGGTGGAAAACAGAAACACACTCCCACCTCTTCTGTTGCAGCTTTTTATGAGGAATTATCTTACCACCCCTCAGTGTGGTGCTTAATATTACAGGGAGCCCCCCCCCTTCCCACCCTCACCCATACTGTATAAAAAAACATGACAGGAAACAAAACTGGCCCCCAAGTTATAGCTTGACAAAACAGACATTTTACATTGTTTGCATGCATGTGTAAAGATATTTAACAACCTGAGGAGGCGTTTACATTCTACATTTACACAAAAAATACACAAGGTGACATTAAAGGTTGATTCTGATATTTTTGAGTCAACGTATTTAAATATGTCTGTTTCTGGCAAAAAAGAAAGAAAAAATATTAAACAAACTAAAGGGATTTATTGAACACACACACAAAACAAACAACAGGAAAAGTGCACAGGAAACCAGCTACTCATGCAGACCGGTGTCTCAATTTTAACACTTACCTCCAAACGTGGTTCCCAACACAGACATCGTGAACCCCCAAAGGGGTCACAAGATAAACCTGATGAAGGTTAATCATGAGATGATTAACTGGGTTGGAAAGAATCAACAAACATATTCTGCTACATAAAATGACATTTATTTTTTAAGACTTTTCTATAATCATATTTATATTTAAATACTGATTTTACAGATTTCTGGTTTTATCCCTTAGGGCTTTAAAATTCAATTTTAGCAATCCATGAAAGTCAAATTACTTGTAGGTTAAAACTGTACATACTAAATAAAACCTATGATGAGTCCAGTGGGGCACTCCAGGTCTACAGTTACAGTTACAGAGAGTGGATGATATGAAGCAGCTAAAGAACCAGATATTTGTCTGTGGAGTTGGTGGAGACCAAAACAGAACTACAAGGAGAATGAATATTAGACTTGAATTTGTGAGGCTAACACGCCTACAAAAGAATACTGATGCTGCTCCGTGTCTGCTGAATGTGTCAACAGGCAACTGTTAACACGTTCGTCATAGCAACTTAAAAGGTGTTAATATGTCTTGTGTTGACAGCTTGTTTCCGCTGCCCCCAAGTGGCCAAAAAACAAGTTATTGCACAGACGCATGTTGTTTTTTTTTTGCATGTTCATGTCTGAGTGATATGCAAGTGTGCTTAATGACAGCATGGCTTCACAGTTTCACCATAAATATTCACTCCCACACAGCAACCTGTGTAAATATCTCAAAGCCCCTTGACGGTTCTTTTGTCTTTTTGATCTGAGGTGTAGTTTTCCAGATGAAATAAGAGCATGAAGCGTTAAAGAACAAATAACACGGGTGAGCATGGCAAACAGGTAAACAGACTGTGTGTATTTCCAGCTCTTAATGCTTTTTTATCTTGAAACAACTCTTTGTCACCCTTTCTGAGTGTGTGTGTATGTGTGTGTCCACAATCCTGCATTCCTTTGGCTGTCACACATAAGATTTTGGGAATGACTGTGTGTAATCCAAAGCATAATCAGCATTGTCATAACTTGTTTTGTGGCAAAAATCACTGGCCAGATTTGAACTGTCAGACAGTGGTATGGGCCTTAACCTGCTGAATTAACAAGGTGCCTCCGATGTAGATTTTCAACACCAACACAAGCTACATTTCCATCCATCTGTAAAACAAATTATAAGCTTTGTTTATGATATGTAATATTAAGATATTTTAAAACCCGATACTTAAAAAAATTGTGCTGCTCTGCTCTGCTCTTCTTCTACACTAGAATGTACGTTAAGTACGCTGGCCAGGTCGGCACAGTATTTGGATGTTCTTGATTTAAACATTGGTTTTGTCCTGTGCAAACATTATATCTTTGTGGGCAGACAAAAGACAGCTGTGGGATCATGAAAATACCTTTAAAGATACAACCTGCTGCTGGGTACTGGCGGACTGGGGAACACCGAATCACGGATTGACGTACAAAGTGCTGAGGTCACCAATGGGCCTTGTCTCCCATGAGCCATAAAGCTAAAACCCGCTTCTTTATGTTGAGCATGTATTATAGTCATTACTTAGTTTCAGTTGGGCAGTCATACCTGTGCACAACTAAGTAGTTTCTAAAGCAATGTGATTCCATGCCTTGTTTTTCTTATTCAGTCACAATATCTTATTAAGGTTACATTATAGAGAATTGGGAAGTCATTGAGTGCAACAATCATCTTTTCTTCCCTGTTGTTTTTCAGTTCTAAACATCATTGAAGGGAGTAGAAAACAACTCAACTCACAAGCGAATCAAAACAAGCATGATTGTTTGTTTTGGGTTGTCGCTCCCGTGCGTCAGAGGACATTTGTATAAAGCTGAACCTTTGTTAACTTCCCCATGTCGCGCCACGGGGCACCTTTTGGTTCTTTGAGTCGTGATGGGTGGTGCCAGCACGTTTTTTGAGGCTCACTTCACAAAGAATGGCATACTGTTCCGTCTCCAGTGTTTGAGTCCATATGTGTGAATGGGACATATGGGGGGAGACTGTGGTGGGTGGTTGGTTGGTTGTTTAAAGTTTCTGAATTTGACACCAGACTGTGGTTCCCATTACGTGTCCTACCAACAGTCAATGTTGGTTTCTTTTAACCATGACTATGATTTGTCACCACCACTGACCAAGTAATTCTTATTGCCTAAACATTTCCAGACCTTAACCATAGATGTGCCGGATAAGAAAATGCTTATGTGTGTTTTTTGGAAGGACATGACAGATGACCTATTTTGCAGGTTAGGTTTAGATACTTGTTCATTTCCACTGGGATTTATTAATAGATTTCGTCGTAATTTCTTTACAATTCTTTACATTTGTTTGTCCACTTCGAGCAGTCTCAAGTTGTTTACCTGATTACTTTCTTACTTATTCATAAGTCATTACTGATACTGCTGCAGTTTCCATCAAAATGTCCTTGTACTAGTCACAGTTAGTAAATTTGCAGAGAGAAAGGGATGGAAACTCAGCTGTAGTTGTAAGAAAAGAAGCTTTGGGAGGCATCATTGTGTGGTTTGGAGGCTCAGAGTGCATGTGTGTGTCAGTGTGTGTGTGTGTGTGTGTGTGTGTGTGTGTGTGTACAGCAGCCAGAAGCCAGCTTGTCCTTGAGACAACCTCAGATTGCAGATCGGACTCAAAGACAGCATTGTGTGTTTAATTTGTTTTTACCTGCTGGAAGGTCATCAAGCCTGGAACAAGTTTGGTGGAAGGTTTGGGTGGGTGAGGATGGGGGGGGG
>NTHP01000023.1:1085285-1111805 GCA_003416845.1 Oplegnathus fasciatus
GGGGGAGAGGAGCATTTTCTCTGATTATAAAAGCCTAAACAGATTCTCTGCCAATGTCACATTTATCATTTTCAAGCAGCTAATATCTTCGGATGAAACAGAAAAGGATGGTGACCCTACCCTGCTGTTGCAGCGGTGGACAGAGGGGAGGATGGAGGGAGCGAGGGAAGACACGGGTCAACCTTCAGAGACCCTGGCATTGTCCAGAGAGAGAGAGAGAGAGAGAGAGAGAGAGAGAGAGAGAGGTGATGTATTTTAAAAAGCTCTCCTGACCTGTAGGCACCCAGTTGAATGTTTGCTTAAATGGACAAGCCATAGCTTTAGAATGTGCTTTGTGTAGCAGATTTTGAAATGCACTATTACATTTCAAAAGACACACATGTTCATCACACACACTCTCTCACACACACATACACACATGCGTACGTCCACACAAACACGCACTTATTGAAGCTGCATAGGGCATCGGTGTCAGCCTGAAGGTTTCTGGCAAGGTCCTCTGGGTAATTCCCATTCACCTTGTCCGGGGTCTCTGTGAACAGAGAAATGTGTGTGTATTATGTATGTGTGTGTGTGTGTGTGTGTGTGTGTGTGTGTGTGTGTGTGTTTGGACACTTCTTTTGCTGTATCTGCGTGTGATCTGACTCATTTTTATGAGACAGAAGTAGGGAAAACAGAAGAAGTTTTGGAGGTCACAAACAAATCGCCGTCTCTACCTTCTACTGTGTGTGTGTATGTGGGATTGCATCTGTGTTTGTTTGCGCCTGTGTGTGTGCATGTGTGTGTGTGTGTATTCCAATATAGTAGCAAAATGAGGAGAGCGTGCTGTTGTGACTACAGGTATTTGTGGAGACTGTCTATATGCAAATGATAAAAGGATGTGAACATAATGACCCGGCACTGAGAAAGACCATGGCTCTTGGGCTGTTTAGATTAAGGTGGGAGCAGTAAGAAAAACCTAATGCCACTGCAGTGGAGGATGCTGGGAAGGGAATATCTTGCAAGTTCGGATGCCTGTTTGAGATTGTTTGTGTGACGACACATACTGTATGTATGGGATAGACAAAGTAAGACAAACACGTGATAATAAAAACCAAAGCTGAGCTCTAGGCAGCTATTAGCTGCAGTTCATTTTATTTAGGCTTATAAAAATACAGAACAATGTTGGAAACTTGCCTTCAATGACACTCCAAGATCCCCCTGCTGAAAAGCAGTGCATGCACAATGTTGTTAGAAAGTCAAACCAACAAAAGAGACATTTTGAAACAGTCCCTTCTTGTAACTTATCCAATTCAATCAGTCCAATTGAAACAGGGGCACAGCTTTAATGTTGGTAGCTGCAGTATCCCCTGGTGAAGTCCCTACACTGGTAATGGTGAAGATCTGATCTTGGGACTGATGCAAGAGCATTTTTGTATTCTTATCCAAAACTTCTCTTACTTCTTTTCTGAAAGATTTATTTGTATGAGTGTTCTGAGTCTGATTCAAAGGACTCACTCTTAAATGCAGGTGCACATTTGAGCATTAGCGTAACCAACACCCACACATTTCTAAATAAGGCTACCTGATCTGCTCCTTTTGTGTTTCACAAAAATGTTAGCAAAGACTAAAAAGAAGAATCTCACAGTGTGGAGCTTAAGGTCCTGCTGTCAGACATCAGCAGACGATGATGATGTTGATGATAATGTTTGATAGAACAGTGTTAGTAGCGGTATCAGACAATTAGAAAATATTAATACAGTGAATACAATGATGTATCATCAGAGCAGAAATAAAGAGGTGATGGTTTGACATGAAGTTAGATGGTGAAAGTCTATGACTTAGATGGGAGGCTGTCAAATGGACGTGACAGTCACAGAGATGGACAGGAGAATACAGCAAAATGATGTTACACTGTTGAGTGCAACAGAGGATGTTCCCTTGGACAACCATTTGCATAAGGACATTTGATTGGACGGGCTACCTGCCTGTCTACCTACACACCTGCCCACCTGCTTGCACTCTGACCCTGCACTCACTGCGCATGCCAGGAGTCTTCCCACGGCCAGGCGTCTAAAGCTAGCGAACTAATTGCACAAGAATGGCAAAGAAAGGAAAGAAAGACAGAAGAAGAAAAGGTTGGATAAAGAAAGTCCACATCGGTCTGGATTTTCAACAATGGCAAGAAGAACTGAGGGAGTTGAAGGGCCAAAAAGTGACTCTGTGAGTAACTAACAGCCATGTTGGTTGTTGCATTCATTCTTATAATGTTCGGTGTTTTCAAACATGTGAATGAGACATGAGGTAGTTGGACACGGTTAGAGATGACAACGACTGCGCTCCTCTCCCTAACGCTCTCTCGTGGACTTGTCCTCCAGCAGTATTCAGGTGGTACGCATTCGTGCGTTTTGAATGGAGTGGCTTTGGGGGGAGACCTTACTTTCAAAATCTTGCTTACTGTTGCTGGTTTCTCCAACACTGTTTACCCTAGCTTTAAATCATACGGACTAGCCATTTAAGAATAAATCTGTTCATACAAGTGGTTCTTGCATGAGGCCCACTGATCCTTGCGCTGAAGATTTAGATGGATGTGACCTGCAGCAGGACTCATTAGATGGACCCAAAGCTGGACACACTCTGTTGCTGGCTGGTGATTAAAAATGGAGGTGGAAAAGTGAAAGAGGGTCACATGGGTCAATCAGACACTGAAATGAGAGCTGACAGCGGCTCAGGAAGGAATAGTCGATCATCAAGAAAATGAAAACAATAATATAATTTACAATAATGGATCATCCTTTCATAAAAGGGTCAAGTCTCTTATTGTTGTGTTATTTTTATACTGCACTGACGTGATCCGAAACTAGTTGCTGTCTGGAAGTTAGGAGTATATAAATGCATGGCACCCCATGCCTGGGAAACTGTTTGGCAGCAGTGTAAAGTATGTAATGTGCAGTTAATAGGCTAAAACATGGGAGCTGTGTCTGCAGAGGTATTATTAACTTAAGCAATGATCATCTGGATCAATTCGAACAGCCAACAACGCAGAACAGTCATCAACCAAACTACTGAATGATGGCTGCCAGATCCACCAGCATGTGTATTTAATAGCTCGACCCAGACACATTTGGTCTGGTTGAAGGAAACATTAGTCTTTCTTCAAATGTAAACCCATCTGGATGTATGACTCACACTGGTGTTCATTGTGCTCTGGGCTCCAGCTTTTGTTCTCATGCAGGTTACATGCTTCTGTGCATTGGCCTTGGATACAGCTGGCCTCCAAATGACCATAAATAACAGCTTCGCTCAATGTGGCTTTGAAACTTACATTAGAGTGATGGCGCTTAAAGCTTTAAATTGGACACTACAGCTCAGATTGTATGGGTTGGGAATCTTTGTCACAATTCGATTCAGAATGGATTTTGATTGTAGATTCACTAAAAAGAAAAGGGGGCACAGGCTCTTAGTCAGTGCACTGTGTGCCAAACCATTTACTTTTTAATCTTTACTCATGTCTTTAATCAACTGAATTGCAATATGAAACTGGCAGGTAAGCTAACTGGTCTTGATGAAGGTCACTGTCTGATGAACAGAAAAAAGCAGTGAAAAGTGAATAAGAGTATGCAGCTTTTGTTACAGTCTTCTGCCAGTGTGAGAATAAGGAAATGAATGTGTACTTTACTGACCACCACTAGTGACTAAATAGCCTTTGTAAAACAGAAGTTTGTCTGTTTGTTCTACAGTAAGAAGAAAAAAAGAGTACTCCGCTGTGACATTATGCCCCTACAGTAGCAGTGGAGAATACCACATCAGCTTCAACTAGTATCAGAGAAACCCATTGATTCACAATGCTGTACAGGCGCAGGCTAAACAGGCTATGGGGCTGAATAATTTTTTCTTGGATCAATCAGAGTTTGCTGTACGTTTTGTGCATTGGTTGTCAGGGATGTTTCCTAGAATGGGAGTTCGGTGCTAACATTTGTCTCTGGTGATGATGTATAAAGTATTCACAAAGTACTTCACCTTCGTCTTGCAAAGCTAATTATTAAGTTATAAAATCCAAAGTTGCAGATAACTAGTTGGTGCGCCCACAGCACACTGTCTGGGTGCCACACTGTGCTCTTGCAGTTGAGTTCCTTTTTTTGTTTGTGTCAACATATTGTTATTAGCAAAGCACTATTTTTGGAATCTGTGAATTGATTTGGAATTGTAGAAGATGAGAATTGAGATTTTAACAGTGTTTGAATTGATTTTTCCCCCACCTTGATCATTTTGATGTTTTGAACTCACTAATACTGTAATGTGTTGGCAATCGCAATAAGAAAGAAATACAATGTAAACTGCAGCTTCTTCATCTCACTGTATTTATTCCAAACAAATCACTGTTGTAGTTCCTGTAATCATAAAACACATACTGATAATTTCCCGTGATGCTAAGGTAGTTTTGCTTCTTGTGTGTATGTGTAGGTACAGAGGCCTTATCTGGACCGAGGGTCTAAGGAGAGAGGGTGTCATATGTTGTACAGATTTTACAGCCCTCTAATACAAATTTGTGATTTTGCGCTATACAAATTAAACTGACTTAATTTGACTATTTTTCTGTGTAAAAGCTGATGTTTTGAACATTTAACATAAAAGTATTCATGATGTGGCTACAGGTTGACTTACTATATTACTACTGCAAGTCTGAGATGAGGAGCAGCACAATGGACATATTATTTACATTATTTTTAAATACTTCAATATATACTGTTTCTGTTTTTTTGTCCACTCCTTGCTCATACATATGCACACTCCTTTCCGTAAATGGGATTTTATGATTGCAATTGTGCTTCTGTCTGAATGTGTTTGTGTCCATATCCACTGTATCTACTGTCTCATTTGTCCTGTGTTGCGTATTCCACATTTCCACAGTGTGCATGTCTTTGTGCCTCCTTGCATCAGCGTGGAGGACTGGAAACAGGCTCATCATTGCTGGGTAAGAGGACATGGTAGTAGTGAGAGCAGACAGAAGGTTGGACAGGGCAGGGGGAACGGGGAATGTGGATACAATCTTAAGTGTTAGTGATGGACTAGACAATGGAAGGTGATGTAGGATTTAAATCAACTCTTTCCTCCTTGGAGCACTGGAGGCTGAGAGGAAATGGCTCTGTGATGCCATCCGCTGCAATCCTGCTGGTTGTGAAGCTCCGTCTGTGTGTCTACTTGTGTCTCTCAGGTTCTCTTTTTCTCTCTCTCTCTCTAACTTTGTGGTGTGGAGGGAGACTACAGATTAGAAAGGTTTAACCAGAAGCTTGATGCTTGGATCCTCTCACAAAAACTGAATGAGTAATGCTCTTCCCTTAACATCTAGTTAAGGCGCTTTTTTGAGCAAGGCGCCGAACCCCTCGCTTCTCAGCTCTGGTAGTCAGAGCCTGTGGAGAAGATTTTTAGTGCTGGTGTTAGCTTGGCCATGCCCGTCAGTTGGCGGAGTTAGGTGACCTTTTTAAATATTGGATGGAATGACCTGAGATCTGATCACAATGCCACCCAGACCATCTCCAGGTGTGGTTCTGATTGCAATGCATTTTGGGTGCATTTACACCCTTGTATTGAGATTTGTTTTTATCTTATCTTATCCAGATAGGAAATCCAGAGACAGATCACATGATAATAGCAGATGTACTGTATATGGAGTCGTTGTTTGAGCGCTACAAAGAGATTTCTGCCATTCGCTTTGGCAATGAAGGCAAAAGATTTATTGGTTGCCTATGTGTTGTTAAACCCTACCACCTCCATGTTTTGTGTATTCATACATACAATCTCATGTTACATGTTAGGTCTTTTATATAACAAAGTGCTTCGTTCTGCTTAACAGGAAGACAGATTTTTAGCAAGGAAAACAAACAAACAAATGTTTCAACAGATACTTCGGGTCTCTTCTCCTGCTGAGTCCATGCTCTCTGAGCTGAAACAAATCAGTGGTATCTGAAAAAAATTACAATTCTTAGCAAGCTGTTCTGACAGTAACTCATTACCTCCAATACACATTGTTTGTTATATATGAGAAAAGATCTTGAGATATCAGCAGAAATCTTCTTACTGTCATATCGATGATTTTAGAAGTGGGTGTGAAGATACTTAATAAATATTGGCAATATTTTTTCTTTTACGAACAGTCTGGATATGTGAGTGTGAGAGAAAGATGGTTCCATGATATTTTTATAATTAAACAATCCGCTGCAGCAGTGAGTGCTGACCAGTAGGATCACAGCGTATGAATGTGTGTGTGGGGGCAGGGGAGAAGAGAGAGAGGATGATAGATGACTTGGCCAATTGTAATATCTCCGTACCAGAGGGAGCTATGTAACATTAAATATGGTCACATATGATTATTAATGTAGGACATATTAATAACAAGGAACATGCAAGCAATACAGATGAAGCTGCAGTCAGACATACCTTCCCCACCAAACAAACACACACAGTGAGTCACAAATGAAACGTATAACTTACGCGCTGGCAGGTGAAGATCCTATTCATCAGACAGAACGTTGAATTTTGCAATGCTCCAGATTACGTTCAACAACAATGTTTTTAAGTGGAATTTGCCAACATTATTTCCATCATTTTTTATACAATATCTAAATAACCATTTGTGTAACAAGATGTCACGGATAAAATTTATATTTTAGACTCATATTTTGAGTTGCATTTTAATGTGTTTTCAGTTACTTGAATCACTCAGTGGGGCCACCGATGCACAAAGTCAAAATGACTCAAATAAAAGGTTTAAACAATTGTGGCTGTTTAAAAAATCCAACTTTGACGGCCCAAGTGGTAGCATAAAAAAAAAAAGGCACCGTGGACACTGAGAATGAGTGACTGAAAGCAACAAGGTTTTCAATTATGTTCAACCATGGGCCAGTTTTTTCTAGCAGTGGGGGACCAGCGTAGTTTTACAGGCATAGCAGAGAAGCAGGCCTGTACGCTTTCAATATTATTTAGTTTGTTTGAATATTATTTGTATTAATTGAAGATTAGAACTGAAGTATAAAACTGTTTTAGGGTTATGTCTGAGCACAGATGTAATTTGCTATACAGCAGCTCACGTTACTGTAAATTCATCATCTTTCTTATCTAAAGTAGATTCAAAAAATCATGTAAAAGTTTTACCGCAAACTACAAAAGGGAAAACCGTCTTTCATCTGGTGGCCCAGTATTTTTGTTAGAGGGCTGCATATGGCTCATGGACCACCATTTGACTGACATAGACTTTTCTTTCTAATTTTTCAAACAAAATTTTAAACCAGCAGAATAATGTGAAAGCTGCTTTAATCACAACAAAAATCTACACATGGTGGCTTCAAGTAAATTTAAAGTGACTACTTTCTACCAAGTGTCAGTGGGGAGAGGTGCTGATGCTAATGCTGAGGTGCCCTTGAGGAAGGTACTCTCATTTGACACCAGTAGAAGACTGGATTGCTCTGCAGCTTCAGTGGTTCATGAATGTGTGGAGACAAAGAATTTTGTTAGACTCAAGTAAAAATAACTTGTTGGGATAGACTCTTTTTTGCAGCAGACAGAGACAGCGTGTCTTCATGTCTATGTATGAGAACATATAAAGCCAGACAGGGAGACAGAGTCGACACACAGCTGTATATACTGTAAGCACATAGATCTGAGTAACGCTCGCTGTGCCTTGATCCTCTCTCCCTCTAGGAACTTGTCTGGCTTTAGCCTCAGCCTGCCTGAGCTTCTCATGGAAAATGACACACATGGCTCAGAACTTGCTCTCGCTCTCTGACACGCACACACTCATGCAAACGCTTAAGCACCTTTCTGTGTGTGTGTGTGTGTGGCTGCTCAGAGTCGTGGCAGGGTTGGGTTGTGACAGCTGAGTCTCAGGAGAGGTTGTGCAGATCAGGGCTGAGCTGAGAACCAGGGCCTGGCTGTATTAAAGGGGGAATTACACGACAGCAGCCCCACGTGAGAGCCTTATCTCCTGGCTGCTGCCTCTCCCACAGCCCCTTCCCCCTGGAGCCCTCGGGGGAGGATACGTGTCTGTCTGACTTACCCCTGACTGTCTGTCTGACTTACCCACTGACTCTATGTCTATTTGACTTACCCCCTGACTGTCTTTCTGCCTGACTTATCCATTGCCTGACTGTTTATCTTACCTACTAACTGTCTGTATCTGACTTACTGACTGCCTTTGTACACTGTACAGTTTTAGCTGTCCCAGATGAAACGTTACAATCTTAAGAGAAACCTAGTGAAATCTCTGTTCATCAGTCCCAAGTGCTGGTCTTACGTAGATCGTTCATTGAGACACTCCACAACACAAGTTTCAGTGTACGCAGAAATGTTTCAGCGGCGTGTCTGTTCCTCAGCAGCTACATTAATAATATAGTTTAAAGTTGTTTTTGCAGACACTTTGCGTGTTTTACAAGCATAAATATACGTTTGCAGCTCATTTAGATCAGGTAACAGATGCTGTGGCTGTACTTGAATATCACCACCTTTTGTTGTTTCTAACTTTTTCTGTTATCACTCATTTTAAATATCAATAGCGCCGATCCTGCCTTTTTGTTTATTTTGTCTGACGATGTCGTCAAATTATGATTTCTATCTCAGCTCCTCAGCTTGGCCATCTAATTTCTTACTCATTCCGTTGTCTGACAACAGAAACAGAAAAATATGTTAATGAGAACTATATTGCGAATATGCTGTATATTGATCACGGAGAGCAGGAGGACACAGAACGGAGGTTTAACGGGGTGTCTCCTTCCCTTCTCTTCCTCGTATTTCTCCTTCTGTCTCTCTCCTACTAACTACAAACATGAAAAACTAGTTTTGCTTCGTATGTATGAAGACAAAGTCAGAAACAACTGAAACGCATCATTTCAGTTCACAGCGGGAGAGGACTGGTCAGAACAGACAGTCTTGAGGGAGTTTTTGATGGAAAGAGAAGTTTTTATTGACCTTTGATTTTTCATGGGAATGTGAACTGTTTCCAACATGCCCGTTGATTTACACTTTAGTAAAAACTGTGTAGAATAATGAATCAAAACTGGCCAGTCTGATGTGAACATAAGCACCTATGTTCCGTGTGTAAGTGTGGTGTGGTTGTGCAACATCACTCCAATTAGAGACTGTAGATGGAACAGATATTTCAGATGGCTGTAAAGAGTCACGAGAGGAAAGGCCGTTAGAATAAGCTGCGTACTGTTCTGGATGACAGATGCTGGTAAGAATCACTCATTAATTTTAATTCTGTCACGCTGCATCTAACATTATAATCAGAATAAAGCTTTATTTTTCTGTGTGATCAGCTGGTTGTAAAATGTAGAATGAAAGTGGAAAGATGAACAAAACATGAATAAAGGGATTTGTGTGATTTTAGAGTTGGTGTGCTTTCACCAAATAAAGTGACCAAAATGTTATGGAATACAAGTGAGCTGAGCTGTCGTCCTGCTCTGAGCGGGCAAACGGCGGACTGCGGGAGATGAGCCTCACTTTTGGCACGCCACTGGATTGGCATTACCACACCCTCTACAGCACCTCTCCTCCCACCGGGGCGAACAGCGAGCCACCAAGATACCAAACCGCAGCAGTCGAGGAAATAACCTCAGTACGTCCCAAGAACTGTGTTCCACACCGTGTGCCGACAGCAAAATGGAGCCCAGACTGTGACTGAATGACTAAATATATTACTGTTTGTGTATTTTTCTCTTTTTCTGTCTGACTCATTTACAGCTGTCCCCTCTAAGCCAGGAAAACACTGCAAGACTTAAAATGCTACCCAAATGACTCACACTTAATGACTGATTATTCATCTATAAACATTCATAGAAATGCACTCAGATGGTGATCAATAACCAGCTCAAACTACAGGATCACCTGCAGAACTTCCAGATTCCAGCTGGAAACCAAACGAGTTTGAAATAATTGACTTATCTAATGTGCATTCACACACACGACAAGATGTAGTAACATGTCCTGACTTTCCATGGAGATCGGCCCTAATTTACACAGATCAGTGCAGACTTCATAATCTTGAAAATCTGTCACCATGGATACATTGTTAAAATAAATGGTTTTAATTCTTGTAGTGTGGTTCAAGCTAACTTATTGTCTCTCTTTCTGTCTGCCTGTCTGTCTGTCGGGAGACTGTCATAGCAGCAATGAGAAGACTGAGCTGTTTACATCAGGGTTAGTGATGACATAGGTATGTGTGTGTGTGTGTGTGTGTGTCTGCATGTGGATAACGTGGGAGCGCTCACATGCACACGCTCGCAGCACTCATGCTCCTATCGCTCATTCATCCCACTAGAGTGCTTGGTGTTTCACCTCGCGCTAGCTGGCAGATGGTGATGCTATGGGCTATCACACTGCTTTATGAGAGAGAGAGAGAGCGAGAGAGAGAGACAGAGAGAGAGAGAGCGAGAGAGAGACAAACAGACAGGCTAAGCTGTAAAATGACAAAGCATTCATTGTGGGAGCAAGCCAGGAAAAAACCAAAGTGATATTAAAAAAAAATTACGTTTGCTAAAATACCTAAAACAACCTATTGGCTAATAAAACATCCAGCAGTCACACAGCAACATTAGCATAAAGTTGGAGTTGTGTTTCTGTCCCCCTTACAAATGTAATTCCAACATTCACTCTCCTTTTAGCTCTGTTTTGGTCTCTATCAATCTCTATCTATCTCTGTCTCTGGCCCTTGAGCTGCTAAATGCTTATCTATGTTATTAAGCTATTCACTAAATTTTGTGTCTGCTGGGTCTGGGCAGGTAGCTTACAGCGGGTTTAAGCTTGTTCACTGAAAACAGCTGCCTGCTGCGCCTCGAAACAAGGTTGATGAGAGCTGTGAGACTGAACCAAAACACTAAAGCTAAAGCTGTGGGCTGTAAAACCAAATCCATGAGATGAAAGACACTAAAACACTCCATAGCACTGAGGAGAACTGCAGAGTCAGGTGATAATTGGTCGCTCGGTCTAATTCTTTCTTTTTAGCTTGCTTTTCTTCATTGGTCTTCTTCTGTTTACTTGTCTTTGTCCTGTAAGCTGTTGACTAAGGAGGGATGGGCAGTTTTCTCATTGCTTGGTTGTTCGGTGGTTGTTTGTCCGCCATTGCGTCCGCTCACTGAAGATATGGAGCTTAACCGAGTGAGCGCATGCTCATGCGGGGGAGGGGAGCTGCCTGCAGCGTGTGCAGGAGCAGTGATTGACACTCCGTCAGACACTCCTCTTGGCTCTGATTGGTTGTTTTGATTTGGGTGCGGTGGATTCTTGCAAATGGCATTAGGAGCAGCAGGTGGAGCCAGAGGAGCCTAATTTTTTCATAGATTATCTGTCTCATGTACTACTGTCAGGACATACTGACAGTTTTAGCAAATATGATTACAAGTTATTTTTATACAGGTTACCTACTTCAGCTTTAAGGTTGAACTCATTTTCAATTACTTTATATACTGCTGGGTACTTTAATCTACAGCAATGCATCATATTCTATAAGATCATACGTTTGCAGTGTCGCTGTCCTGTGAGAACCACGTATCTCTTTTGAGTCAATTTTTAATGAGCTCTGACAGCCCTGTTTTCAGCTTTGTGACCAATAACAATAATGATAATAATAATAATTCAAGGTTTTTTAAAATAGTTTATTCAGCTTAAAGGGATAGTTCGTATTTTTTGAAGTGGGGTTGTATGAGGTACTTATCCATAGTCAGTGTATTTCCTACAGTACATGGCGTTGGGTGTGCTCCCAGTTTGGAGAAGCAGCCCGGAAATCCGAACTATCCCTTTAAGAAGTAGGAGAATTTTTTTAACCCATGAAGGAATACTTAATCCTTCAGTTTATCAGAAAAAATCAAATTCAGAATCACAAAATTTAGAGATACGTGGTTTTCACTGCACAGGAAGGGCATGAAAAATTTAAACCTGCAAAGTAACTAGTAACTAAAGCTGTCAGACAGATGTAGTGGAGTAGAAAGTACAATATTTTCCCCTGAGATGTAGTAGAGGAGAAGTATAAAGTTGCATAAAATGGAATACTCAAGTACCTTGAATGTGTACAGTACAATACTCAAGTACAGTACTTGAGTAAATGCACTTAGTTACATTCCACCACTGATGAGTTTAGATTATAATGTTATAAATGACAAACACTTTTCCAATGAAAAATGTATTTGATGGTAAACAAAAATGTAATTTTGCCATAGCCCAGTAACTAAAACCAAGGAAGCAAAGTAACATGAAGTGATATGACATGCATGTCAGTATGTCTACATAAACTTAAAGCCCCTGAAAAACTTCCTGTTAAATCTTAAATATTTCTCTATGATATTCAATTTTCATGACTAAATAAGCAACAATCAAAGTAAAAAAAAACACCAGGACAGTGTGGGAGTAATTTGATCAGATTTGACTGAGAAAGGCCAAACGACTGTCATCAGATTTTACCTGTCATCTACAGTATTTTTCCAGCTGAACCCCACCTACTTCAACCAGTGACACGAGCACAAAGGAAAAAAGAACTACAGGTATCTCTAATGTGAAAAAACCAAAACTGTTGGCAGAAAGCAGTGTGTTCATGTAGAACCACATCACTTATAGTAAGCGGCTGATTGAAAACTACATTTTCAGAGCTTTGAAACACAGAATCTATCTTCTTTCTTTTTGTCTAATACATTCACTCCCTTTAGTTTTGGTATTTCTCACACACGTCCTCATTGGGCACACACATCCACAGTCTCACCATTGCAGTGTGTATGTGTGAAATGAGATCCTCCACTGACCGCAGGAGTGTTTGCATAAATGGAACTTTTGTGTGTATGTGGACATGCGCTGGTCTCTGCGTGAGTGTATTTCTGTGTATTTGAGCATATTTTGGTGCAGGGTGTATTTTGCTATTTCATGACAGTTCCCAAGTCCTGTGGGTGCTGCGCTTTAGTAGCTGGCACACTTCCTACTGCAACATGACAATGGATCATCCGCGGATACATCAACATCTTTTCTGCCTGGAAACAAGAGCTCTGGAAAATGGCCCAGATTGCTACATGCTGGACCCTGATTGGTCCAGATCAGGTCCACTTGTATATCTCACAGGTGCAACATCTTTTTATTCACTTGGAAGGACATACCTGTCTGACATGCTGTGTTTGTGCATGTGTGTGTGTGGGTATGTCAGTCTACAGGGATTTAGACATACACAGGTGTTCTTTATGAGGTTTCTGTTTGTTCCTCAGTATGCACAGAAGGCAGTGGAATAAAATGTTACAAATTTCAACAAAACAAATTCCTTTAAAACATAATGATGAAATCCAAATACTGTGAGAAGATACAATATCATCATACTGGATTTCTGGGTCTTGAACTTGCTGAAATTCAAATAAAAAAAACTTATACATTAGATATTTCCTGGTCTTTTCTGGTCTTATCCCACATTTTTCTTTTTTTAATTTCTTTTATAGATTTATACATAAAATGTCCCAGTTATTCTTTGTACAAAGTTTATTTGAATTAACTTGACTTTGACTAAAGCCTGATTTAAATATAATATATTTCTTGTAAATTATTATTGAGGTTTTACTCTTTCTATTAAATCCAAAACAGACATGATTTTCCTTCACCTCCGTGGTCCCGTGGAAAAGGACAGGGCTATGTTGCTTTCTGTGGCACACAAATGAACATAAACTTCCCAGACACTTGGAGAACTTTTGCTAATTCAAGGCGCAGACTCACCTACAGTATGTCTCTGCTTTTTACACCATTTGTTTGGAGTCAATAAGGCAATGCCAGAAGTTAAAGTCTATCAGAAGAGATAAAGTCCTCAAAAACCTTTTATCTTTCACCTTTCTGTCCTCTCTAAATGGCAAGAGTGGATTTAGTGTGATGTTCTTATATTGTCACACAGAGTTTGTTGGGCTGGATGGTTGGATCAGCAAAGTGTGTGACTGACTGACTGACTGTGGTTTAGGTTGGATATTGAAATTGTAAATATTGAAAAAGTAAACACTGGTCTCTTGGTCTGTTGGTCCAGCGCGTTCTTCTGTATGACTCTGGTGATCCCCTGACTGTTCCTATACCGCCACCATAAGACGTGTGGTTTAGAGTGAAATGTCTCAACTACTATTGTCATGAAATTTGGTACCAACATTAATAATCGCCTCAGGATGATATGTAAGAACTTTGGTCTTAAACCAAAATATTGGACAGTGATTTTTTGACCCGATAATTAAAAATGGATACCTGCAAAACTGACAGCCAACAGCCTCACCTGTAGTTTGTGTTTAGTGAAAATTTGCAAATGTTAGCATGCTAAAATGTTAAACTAAGAGGGTGAACATGGCTAAGACGAGACTTGCTAAACATCAGCATGTTAACATTGTCACTGTGAGCATGCTAGTGTTAGCATTTAGCTTACAGCACTGCTGTGCCTAAGTACAGCCTCACAGAGCTGCTGGCATGGCTATAGACTCTTAGTCTTGTTAGGAGATGGTTGCAACAGACTACGATGGTTTCGTTTAACCACTATTTTCCTAACAGTGAATAATGCAACACAATGATGACTGAGCCTATGGCCCACTGATGAAAGCCTGCAGCCTTTTCAGTATCATGACCGGGGCTTTCCCGGAAAAATCACAAGCGGCGCACAGTTAGGCTTTTAACACAACAGACTCGCCCTTCAGCTCACCTGTGTGTGAAGCAGTGTGCTGTTTTTTTCTAGTGTCTGCTAGCGGTGCGAGTAAACGGTTATTATGACCGAACAAACAAAGAAAAGATCGATGACTACAGACGAGGAAACTGAAACTTAAGTGAGGTCCAAAAACACACACGCAATTACCGATTATTGCCATAGGTGCCGTGAAAGACAATGAAATGAAAATCTTTGAGATTACAACTTTAACTAACCTGAGAGGTGACAGGTCACAAGTTATTTTTGAAATAATCCTGTGGGTTTTTTGGAGGACACTGACAAGTGCCCTATTTTGTTGTTTAGACAGGAATTTCTTTGTAATTTTAATACCACCCATCAAGGATGTACGACTCATAGGACAAGCTGACACCTGAATCAAGAACAGAAAGGCTTCCAGAAATTCTTTTGTATTCAAGTTGATGTTGTGGAATTTGCTCAATTATTTGTTGAACTTGAGTAACATCATTTTAAATACATGAACATGCTCCAGCCAGCTGTCTGACAGAGAAAATGAATATGAATGAATGAATACTCAATGAAATACATTCCTTGACCCCTGTCAGGTCTGCATTCAAAGCACATAGGGTGACATGTAATGACCAATGTCTCACTGAGATATTAAACACCCCAACTTCATCAGTATTTTGCCAATATTCAGAGCGAAAACATGCAAAAATCCAGTCGCCATGATCTTGGGAGCCCTCAATCGTACCGATTTACCATACATCTCTATTTCCTAGGCAGAGGATGGCGTTGAGCATTATTCAATAGGCGGCTTCAATATCAACTGCGTCGTCTGGTGCTCAGGGTCAGGGATGATATGAGCCATCTCTGACATGATAAATGTGTTTTTCTCCCCCTGCTCACACCTTCTCAAAGAGAAACATAATAACAAAAGTTTTCTCCCAAACTGAGAAAAAACTTTCTTTCTTTTTCTGTTGTTTCCCTTCTTTAACCCCCCACTAGCTTCTGTCCTCTTTCTCTTAAGAGAGAGAGAAGGAAGACGGGGTGATTTGGGGGGTGTCTGATTGCTATGCATTGTTTAGTTTCTTTCATTAATGCTGGGTGCCAGTCGAGGGCTACAGATGAACAATAGCTGGGGCCCCAGGCGTGGATCAATAGCAGATTGCTGATAGTGCCCCGTCCATTCTCCACACCAGATTACATGATAAATGGGTCGGTCCATACACAGTGACAGGCCCAGGGCTAGAAGGGCCCAGGTAAGGCCCTGTGTCTGCTGGATACCACATCTTCTGTGTGTGTGTTGGGGCGTGTGTGTGTGGGTGACAGAGTGCATGTGTGAGTCGGAATTCAAGTGTGTATTTTCAATCATTGGCTGTTTGTGTAAGATGTGTGTGTACATAGATGATGCTATTGCTGCTGCTGCTGCTGAAGTTTTTATTATTGTGTCATGCATACAAATATGCCCAAGCTGCATGGACTCACCACAAATTAATATACAACGAACCAGACTGAGAATGCAACACTTTCAACTGATACTACAAAAAGTCAGAAAATAATGATTACCAAACCCACACGTTAACATAATCAGATTTTCAGACTTTCATATTTCTAATTGCTACCTACAAAAGAAATCAAAGACTGATTAAGTAGTCCATCTTGCCTTCTTGAAAATTGGAGACAAAACTAACAAACTTAAGACATCAGAATTAAACAACCACTCAGTTTTTTGATCATCTTTAAACTACAATATTTTTTAGTTTTTTCTGTTGAGCCATTTCATGAAAGGGTTGACACGCTTACATTTGCAGCCCTTTTACATACGGCTTGTCACAAAGACATAGCATGAAAACAATTGCTGCTGAAATTGACTTTTTTAAAGTATTTACATCTCATGTGACTCAAATTAAAGACAATTACGACCATTATTTCTGTACAGTTTTCACCTCTGAGGGACAAGATAAGGGTGAGGTAGTTTGAATACATCTTAGACATACAAGCCCCGCATTTAAGAAGCGCCGACAGTACATTTTTAGTTTTGCAGGCATTTGGTCATAAGCTAAAATACTGGAGAACTTATAATTTTTATCTGAGGATAGCGCTAGAGGAAAAGTCAGAGGATCACCAAAGTGAGGGTGATGTGAATGTCTGTACAAAATTTCATGACAATCCATCCAATAGTTGTCAGTAGGATATAACGTCTGGGTACCACGGATATCTATACAAAATTTTATATCCATTTTATATCTATCCAGCAGAGATATTTCACAGGATAAGTGAAAACTTTGACCTTCTGGTGGTGCTACAGGACAAATCAGTGCATCAGCAAAGTCATTAGGATTTATTGTTTGAGGACCATGAATGGCTGAATCTGAATTTAATTGCAATCCATCCAATAGTTTAGATATAGATATATATAGACAGATATTTCTCTAAACACCAAAAACACCAACCTCATGGTGGCGTTAGAGGAAAGGTCAGGGTATCAACAAAGTTAGTATGATTCATCCTCTGGGGACTAGGATGAGACTATCAGATCCATCTGATAGTTGTTGAGATATATCAGTCTGGACCACAGTGGTGGACAAACCGACTCAATGACAGAGATACTGACAGACTGACAGACTGACATTGCCAGCCCTAGAGCCATGCTGCTAGCATGGCTAAAGATCACCTGACTCCAACAGTAGGCAGAGGCAAACCAACAGCTGTTCAGTTTAATCACTGAAATACTTCAACTGCTTACACTTTGACTGCTGTGTGTGATTTCTATGGACTTGGCCAGCTGCTATGAGACGTAAACAATAAGGTCATCCGCCATTGTTGTTACAATTTGTTGACATGTATAGTAGCTGTTGTCATGTGTGCTGTCGTTGTTGTGATTGGCAGAACCTACGTCATACCAAGTAAAAAATGGGCAAAATGTTTCCTTGCATGTGTGTTCTTTCACTCTGTGATATTTTTTGGAAATGGCATGGTAATTAATCACAAAACTGCCCTCTATGTCAAAAGGGCCTGTACAATACTGACTACCGCTAGAGGAATCCCAGTTCTGTGCAGCTGGCTTCTCGGAAAGCATAATGTAACTTGATTCAGGGACATATTTGTACTTAATGTGCATAATCTGTCCTTCGTTTTGATTTTGACAATATATTTTCTTATGTATATTACTTAAACATGGGTAAAAGCTAGCTTTCAATAATGTTTCCATTGCACCACAAGTTAATGGTGTAGGTACTGAGCAGGTCAAGCTCCTCAAAAATTGAATAAAGCTCTTTTATTTCTAAGGCCTGTTTTCTGGTTCCACAGTCAAATCACTTCACATTTCTATTGTGTGGTTCAGGTAGCCATCCCATGTCTCTCTAAATCACCACCATAGTGGATGTTTGTGCAGGTATAAATGTATGAATGCATGTTTACACACCTGAGAGTGTGAGAGCTCCTGTCTTTGTACAATATGTGTGTATCTGCTATTTGTGTCTTTATGGTTTTTGGTAATACGATGCAAGTATGATTGTGTGCGCTTTTGTGTGTGTGTGTATATGTATTTGTGAGAGTGGATGTGTGCGCCTGAATGTATGTGTGTGTGACAGAGATGAGGCACCGAACCAATGACTCTCCTATAATGGACACAGGGAGGACTGGGGCAGACATAAGGTTCCAAATTGGCAATTTACTGTAGCTACAGTAGGACACAGTGTCAGCCGGGCATCAGTCTAATAGGGGTTAAAAACCTTAAGTGGAGCAAAGAGCAGCGCCTTGCTCTGTGTTGAACCACAACACAAGTTAAGGCAAACATACAAATTGATCCTGTGTTCCACGAACGCCGGTTCCAATTATTTCCTCTCTTTCTGGCAATAACGCGTCACCGCACCGCCGTCTGTTTTTTTTCTCGGTCGCATGTTCAAAACAAATGCTCGGGTATTTTCCCCTTAAGCCACGCATCCGTCATGGCATTTGTGATTTGTGTGATATTTTCCATAAAATTGATGGGAGTGAAACAAGGTGGAAGTTGCTATAATTCAAGGTCCTTTAGTAAAGCCGGGGAACACCGGTGGCTAGTTAATCTACTCATTGACACGTTGTCCTCTGGTGCGGCTGAAGGACGGTCTTTAGACTAATGACCACACATATGGCGCGTCGCCCATTTAAAAGAGAAACAAACACCTCCTGGCCATAGAAGTGTGTGAGGGCGTGGTGCAACGAGGTGTGGAGGCATGAAACTCATGCGTGCATACTAAAGCGCACACAGACACAAACACACTTGTCTGTCACTGCCTCTTCTCCCAGACACACAAAGTCACACACACACACGCACACGTAGAAACAGGAAGTGATGGACGGATGGATACCAAAATAATTTCTGACAATGTAAATAAATATCAGCTTAAAACAATAATAACTAAATTTAAAGTTGGCTTATTTTCATTAGCTCTTCACTACACAGCATAAGACGATAAAGATCACCTTTGGACACTATGTAATGATGACTGCCGTACCAAGCAAACACCCAAGGGAGCATCTGACAGCACTCTAACCCCCCACACACCACCAACACCCAACTTACACCTCCTCATTTCTCTTTGTCCTATTGTTCTCCGCTTTCTCTCTGTCCTCTTTATACAGGGACAAAGCAAGCAGACAGGCCAATACTTTAAAGGTGTGTGATTAGGTGTCTGCTGTGCTCGTCCTCTGACGCTGTGGACGATGTAATTGATGGAGGGTGGAAGTTCAAGATAGATGGAGTGCTTGAGGGCTTTGGGATTTTGACAAAAATAAACTACTTTTTTAGGACAGCTGATGTGACATGGTGAGGGATTAAAGTGTGTGTGGTGTGTTCAAGTTCTTGTCCTCCAAAGTGAGGACATTATGATTGTTGCCCCTTCTAGAAGAGTTTACTTTGATGTAACAACACGGATTCGGGCTAAAGATTGCTTTTTGGGTCATAAAATGTATGTTATCCGATGCAAAGTCCTCACAAGTGCAGTGAAGTCTGAGGTAGTGTGTTGCAGTGTCTGTCACTACACTATAACATATAAAGTGATAATCTCAGGTGTGTTTAACAGGAGTGTGTGTCCACTCCCTGCGGTGTGTGTGCTGCTGGGATCAGTCACACAACTGACAGTCTCTGTATGCAGCTTCTATACACCTTCAACATAATTACACAAACCCTCCTGTACAGCTGCTAAACCTGCACTCACAGCTGCATTTTCTGTCTGTGTTCATGATGTACAGAGACGTGATGCATAAATCCATATGTAGAACTACATAATATGCCTGTGGCTCTTTTAAAAGTAAAAAGTCTTTCCTCTGATATTTTGCCTTCATATGATATTTCTCATTAAAGCTGAAGTCAGTAGGATTGAGAAGAGAGTGGACTTAACTTGAAATTTTGAATGAGTACAACTTCCAGGTCCCTCCCCCCTCTGTCACTGTTGCGGTCCAGCTCGTCTCCAAAGCCCCTCCCCGCAGAGCAGCTCAGTCTATTTTTTTCTTTTTAGCTTGCTTTTCTTCTTCTGTTTACTTGTCTTTGTTGTGTAAACTGTTGTTGGCAAAGGAGGGATGGGCAGTTTTTTCATTGCTTGGTTGTTCGTGGTTGTTTATCCGCCATTGCGTCCGCTCACTGAAGATACGGAGCTTGATCGAGTGAGAGCATACGCAGGGGGGGGGAGCTGCCTGCAGCGTGTGCAGGAGCAGTGATTGACGCCCCGTCAGATACTCCTCCTGGCTCTGATTGGTTGTTTTGATTCGGGCGCAGTG
Organism: Oplegnathus fasciatus; assembly: GCA_003416845.1. Classification (NCBI taxonomy): domain Eukaryota; kingdom Metazoa; phylum Chordata; class Actinopteri; order Centrarchiformes; family Oplegnathidae; genus Oplegnathus; species Oplegnathus fasciatus. Next base: position 1,105,666 of record NTHP01000023.1, read on the forward strand.
GATTCTTGCAAATGGCCTTAGGAGCAGCAGGTGGAGCCAGAGGGTTAACCTAACCCTAACCCTACTGTCAGGACATAGTGACAGTTTTAGCAAATATGACAAAAAGTTATTTTTGGACAGGTTACCGATTTCAGCTTTAAACTAATTAAGATACAAAGATACAACTTTAATAACAAATACTCCATTATTGAGTGCTTGTATCCTGCTATGGACAGTGTGTGATGCTGAAATAAAGTCTAACACACTTACCAGATGAATAATAAAACCACACCCTTCAAATCACAATATATATGCTGTATATATTTAATTCAAACACAACTTTATGTGGGGACCAAGCACATTGTTTTGATATATATGCATTAAACAACTTTGACAACACAAGTGTCACAGTAAGTGAGTTCATAACAGTAGAGAGAAACAGGACGATGCACACCAAGGTTCCCAAGCGAGATTCAAACCGGTGACCTCGCAGTCACATGTGTTTTACCGCTAGGCCATCAGGACAGCAATGGATTTTTTTTTTAGTTCTACACACAACCAGGTTATTCACTCTCATTGACTCTAATGCAATACTTTACTAATTGCCTGTAAAACTTAAAGGTTCCCTGTGGAATTTTTGACCACTATTAACTTTGTGTAGGTCGCACGCAAAGGATACAAGGACACACACCCACACACACATGCACATTCCAGTCAAAGGTTTCACATTACTCCAGTGATCGACAGATGGCAGTAACATGTCAAGAAACACACTAATGGAAGTGAAGGAGACTGCAAGCTAGTAAACACAGATGTAAACAATGCAGGTTTAAAATGTTTCACGAGGAAGGAAATGCATTCAACACATTTGTTAGTGAATATGAATGTAAACAGAAACTTTGTTGGTTGACAAGAAAACTCCACAGGGCACCTTTAATTATTATGAATTATTGTGCTCAATATGTCATTTGGACATGTCATTTGGATTTTGGAAAAGGATGAACTATTTTTGGGGCATTTGATGCTTTTACTACCAAGTCAACAGTAGAGAAAAGACAGGAAGCCAGGGGAGAGAGAGATATGTTGGATTTGGACAGGGGACCTTGTGGTTCAAAGTCTCCCTAGACTAGTAGGGCTTCCCCTGAACTGTATTTTATTTTCACAGGATGAATTGTAAATACAGCAGAGGTCTATGAGAATGAATGCAGTGTAGAATTTACATAGTCACCAAAATTTAAAATAAAATTTACAGGTGAAACCCTGAAAGAAATCATGCATGATTGCAGTATTTTCATGAAGTTTGATCACACATTTGGCAAGTTAGGACATGTTGATTGTACAGTACATATTACTCTAAGACATTTATGGTCACTGGTCCTTCATTTTGGACATATTTCAAAACGGTTTACAACATTTTATCTTCAGAATCTAAACAAACTGTGATTAAATGTTAGTAACCTTTCAACAAATCTTTTAATTAGAGTTAAAGGTGTAGTCTGCAATCCTAATCTAATACACTTTTTGTCAAATTCAGTGAATATCTCCTCACAGGCCGCTAGCTGTCCGTTCTATGTGTGTGCTGAAAAACAGTCAGCTGTTCATACACAGCCCTGGTTCTGTAATGGGAAACAGAATGGCTCAAACCGAGCCACCGACCCGTTCTCATTCCCAGATCATCAAACACCAACGCTTTGTCACAACTCGTGCTCATGCACAGGACAACACTAATGCTGTGCGTTACTCGCTGGATCATTCCGTTGAAATATAACCTACGAATATTCGCCTCTCCATCTGTCTCCTGTGAGTGGCAGTTTCATAATTGTGTCAAAATCAATAAATATTCACTGTATCTGGCAAGTCACAAGTCAGCTGAATTAATCTGGTTTACTACAGCAGTATGATCCCAAAATAAACAGATTTTGCTGTGATTTAATTGCAATAAACGGATCAAAAGGATGCCGAAATGTTACTACATCATGATGCAAAATTCAATTCGATTCGGAAGATCGATTATGCAAATGTTGAAAAATGAGTGTCAGACTTCGTAACNGGTGCCGCCGACACCACCGGAGTTTATTTATGACCGCACTCCTCCGACACCGTGCGTCGCACAATTCCAACTGGCCAGTTGTGCATGTAAATAGTAGCCTATGTTAATTAGTTAAAAAACAAAAGACTGTTATGGGCACATTAGTGCTTAAGTGAAAAGTTTATGTTAAATATATATTTTTTTTTTTAAACTGTTCAGGCCACATTTTAGGCTAAGTGATGCCTATGGCTTATGTTCAGTGATAAAACAGACATGTATTTAGAAAAATGATTGGAAATAAAACAATTTATTGATTTCTAACGCCCGCTTTTGATATTTCTATTCAACGCTTTACTCATGTGCTACAATAATTTAATGTTTTTGAGTTGAAATATCTTCATTTGGGGGCTTTTCCAAGCAAATGTTGATATATGCGATTAATTTTGATTCATTAATCAGCATATGATGTAGTTAATTAGATTAAAAATTTTAATCAATTGACAACCCTAATATATATGTATAACACACAGCATCTATACACTTTCTGACGTACAGCCAATCATAATGTGTTTATGCGTCACATCATCTGTAAACGCAGGACCCCGAGCAGATCTGGCAGGCCAAACACATCTGGTACCTACACTGGTCGTTTGCTGACATTATAAGCTAATGTCAGACTCAAATTACTACAGCGGTATGATCCCATAATAAACAGATTTTGCTGTGATTTAATTGCAATAAACGGATCAAAAGGATGCCGAAATGTTACTACATCATGATGCAAAATTCAATTCGATTCGGAAGATCGATTATGCAAATGTTGAAAAATGAGTGTCAGACTTCGTAACTGACAGTTGGCTCCAGTGAAGCAAAGTTTGCCTCACATATTGCAGGATGTGTTGCAAAAAGATTGAAGTGTGTAAATCTCATGATTTTTGACTATTTCTTGAAGTTTTGAGTGCAGTATTGCTAAAAATTTTGATTACTAGCTAACTACAAACTCCACCCACTTTCACCTGGAGACTGGGACATGACCATAGATCTTGTCATCTTAATTTTAGAATAAAAAACCTGCCAATTATAAGATATAAAATTTTGGAACTTCTGGGGCACCCTAGAGGCAGATTTGTAGCTCATGCGGTTAGGTAATTGGCAAAAATATGAAAGTTGTTTTAGTGGTCAGTTTTGGTTGTCTGCATAGAGAACTGGATTTAGCAGAGAATAATAATAATAATGATGATGTTATTATAGAGTCACAAAGTCTGCGTTGGGAGAGTGTTGGGGTGGATGAGTAGGTCAACAAAATGTCAGACTTTAACACCAGAGACTGCTGTTTGTTTACCGCTTGCTACTGCGAGTCAACTTTGGTTACTTTTTAAGCATCACCACGATCGTTCCATGGCCTCAACCAAATGTTTATTATTGTTACCATGACGACAAAGTTCCCCTAACCTTAATGAAGAAGTATTTACCCTCTTGTGCCTAACTGAACCTTCACCATAGTGTTGTCACATCATAAAACAGATTTATGTTTCAACAGTGATTTGTAACGGTTTTGGTAGGTTCTAAGGCTCAGTTAGAAATGCTGTTTCATTTGGACAACTTGTTGCATTTTCTATGTCCACTTTATTCTATTGAGGGTTACAGGGGGCCTCAGCTCTCCCAACTCCAACTTCCCCCCCAATTTTTTTTTTATACATTTTTATTTGTGAAAAAATAAATCTACATGAAAAAGACAAATAATTCAAGCCATAGGCTTGGTGTCTGCACCTGTAAAACTGCTTTGGGCCTATTAAACAGTGGTGAAATAACTGCTGGTCCCTGTAGTATGACACAGTATTTTATGGGAAAGCGTGAAAATACGATAAGAAAAATGCAAGGTATTGAAAAATAAAAAATAAATTCAGCAGCAAAAATCATCAAAATATGAAATATGAAGAAACACTGTGAGTATGTTTGAACTAAGTCTCTTTAGTAAGTTTGAACTGAAAAATGAACATTTTAACAAACCCTACACTGCATCCTGTCTGTGTTTAATATTGATACTAATTCACACAACTCCCAGGCATGTAGGAGACTTAAGACATCTGCTGCCGACAGAAAGAGAGAGAGAGAGAGAGAGAGAGAGAGAGAAAGAAAGAGATCACTGGCACTGTAGGTGGAAGGCTTTGATCACCACTCTTCAACAAATGCAGCTCCCTGACATGCACACACACACACACACACACACACACACACACACACACACACCCATAACCTGAAGAACCACAGAGCGAGTAGGGAAATGGGAGTGAAGAAGTGGGAATGATGATGAGAGAAGGTGAAAGACTGCAGGCCACTAGAATAATCCTCTAGTCTTTAATTAAAACTTCCTAATGATCACAGGGAGAGCGACAGACTGGAGGTGGGGGAGAGAGAGACGGAGAGATAAAGGGCAAGGGAGAGATGAAAAGTCATTTTTTCTTCCTTTTTTTACTTTCTTTCCTTACACCAAGCCCATTATCTATCCCCATCAGTTCTGTTCTCCCTTTCTTCCACACACACTGTTTTAACTAACATTTGTCTGTCATTTAACAGTACGCAGATGAAACACTAGCATGCACTGATGCTCAGAGACAGTGGTTCTCAAGCATGCCACAGAGCCTCAAACAGACTCACAGTAGGCTCCACGGACCCCCATCTGAGAAGACTTTGGAGCCTGTATGCGCAGATTTCTGTTCTTAGTGAACCGTGGAACTGTCTGCACCTTTCACATTGACATCATTGTGATTAAAGTCCCTATGCTGAGCATCATTTTCAATTTCTTCATTTTTGAGTATCTCATTTTCAAAGCACCGTACTCACTTTATTTATACACCAGCCATGCTTACTATTTCATCATGTAGAGAGATTGCAGCCAGAGGAGTATATGAGGCTAGCTGAAGTTTTTATATCAATTATATGTGTTTACTGCGTGTGTGTAATGTGTTTATTTACAGCAGCAGCCTCTAGTTGGTTGATTTAGAATAACTTTAGCGTTGCTGTTGCTCTAGCTAACAGGTGCTAACTGGCTAAGTCTGGTAGCAGCTGTTGAGCTTGCTAGCTCAGGGGACCTGTGATTGGCTGAAAGGTGAGAGGGCGGTGACTTCACCTCTGTCATTAAATTAAAAGTGACAGAAAAGTGATATTATGAAATAAAAAGTGGAATGAAATACAAGAGTTTTAGGGAAACAAGCCTATTATGAAATAAAAGCAGACTTTTGTGCATTTTGAAATAAAAATGTCTCATAAAACTGAATGGATTAAATAACATTTTATAATAATGAGTTGAGTTTTAACAATTTCTTAAATTATTTCACAAATTATTGTTTCATTTAAATATTTTCCATAATTTATTCAGGTGGTTATTTATTTCATAACCTTTAATTTATATAATATTGAATACTTTGGAGATCCATAACTCCGCAGTTCTCCTCAGCTTTACAGGGCATTTTAGCGTCTCATTGTTTTAGTTTTTGCAGCTGCAATTTTACTTTTTTGGGTTTATGACAGCATGAACCGTGTTTCTAGCTGCAGCAGGCAGCTGTTTTGAGCAAACAAGCTCTGATAACCCTTCAAAGTTAGTGATTAGCTGGTGAACATAGTGGAACATTTACCAGCTAAAGAATCAGATATTTCCCTCAGGAGTTGGTGGGAACCAAACCAAAGCTAAAAGGAGTGTGAATATTAGACTTATATTCATCAGAAGAAACACAACTACAAATCAATGTTAATGTTGCTTGGTGTCTGCTGGATGTGTAAATAGGCAACTGTCTGCTAATGAGTCAATATTGTGTTTTACAACTTGTTTTGCTGCCCCCGAGAGACAAAAAAAAAAATGAATGAAAGGACCAGTGTGCAGGATTCAGTGGCATCTAGCGGTGAGGTTGCAGATTGCAACCAACTGAATACCCCTCCCCTCACCCCTCCCTTTCCAAGNGCAACATGGAGGAGGACCTGCTCCCTATGTAGATATGAAGGGCTCATTCTAAGCTAACGAAAATACAACGATTCTTAGTTTCAGGTGATTATACACTAATGAAAACATAATTATGAATATTATATTCCATTTCTACCAATAGTACCCCCTAAAGCCTACACACTGCTCCTTTAA